>CM042224.1:5054410-5136910 GCA_023566465.1 Cottus gobio | reverse complement strand
TCCTGTCTCTCCACCTGTCTCTCCACCTGTCTTCCACCTGTCTCTCCATCTATCTTCCACCTGTCTCTCCACCTGTCTCCTGTCTCTCCACCTGTCTCCTGTCTCTCCATCTATCTTCCTCCTGTCTTCCACCTGTCTCCTGTCTCTCCACCTGTTTCCTGTCTCTCCACCTGTCTCTCCACCTGTCTCCTGTCTCTCCACCTGTCTCCTGTCTCTCCATCTATCTTCCTCCTGTCTTCCACCTGTCTCCTGTCTCTCCACCTGTTTCCTGTCTCTCCACCTGTCTCTCCACCTGTCTCCTGTCTCTCCACCTGTTTCCTGTCTCTCCACCTGTCTCTCCACCTGTCTCCTGTCTCTCCACCTGTTTCCTGTCTCTCCACCTGTTTCCTGTCTCTCCACCTGTCTCTCCACCTGTCTCCTGTCTCTCCACCTGTTTCCTGTCTCTCCACCTGTCTCTTCACCTGTCTCCTGTCTCTCCACCTGTCTCTCCACCTGTCTCCTGTCTCTCCACCTGTCTCTCCATCTATCTTCCACCTGTCTTCCACCTGTCTCCTGTCTCTCCACCTCCCTCTCCACTGCTCTTCTTCCTGTGTGATTCACCACTTCTCTCTCTGCAGCTCAGCAGGAGGTTAAGAGCATCTAAATATAAAGTCGATCTTTTCATCCACTCATTGACCCGCCCGGCGGATCCTCTGGGTTTATTTTATGAAGCGCTTTCCATCGAAGGATCAACAGCTGAACAGCTGACCTGTCTGTGAACTGCCGGTTCACATATTGTGAATACAAGCAGTACTCCTCCTTTGTCAATAAGCAATGTAATGCAACACTGTCCTGCAGAAGGTGTTAGAGTGACTGATGTGTCGAGTTATAGACAGCAGCAGGGAGGGGGGAGGCGTCTCTGTTTCTGATGCCTCTGCAGTATAATGCGCCTGTTTGAGCTCTTCAAAGAGAGAAACTGACAAACTAGACGTTCACCTGTACTTAAGTGTGGAGTTAGATCAAGCTCGGAGCAGCATTAGAGGACAGGTGGAGATTAATACCGTGCTCACGTACACCTCTCTGTACTGAAGAGATCTTTTACTCGTGTGGCTGCAGAGGAAGAGATGGGGAAACCAAAACATGTTCCTGAGAATGTGCCGGAGCAAGTATGAGGCCATGTGCACGGTCGGATAACTGGCAAACATGTTTAGAGACGACTTCCTGCATATGTTTATTGAGCCTTGTATGTGAGCTACAGTGGACAGATACGAATATAATTTATTTTTACAATCATTGTGATGAAACTAGTCTTAAACAGTGTTTTTGGTTGACAACGGATGTGGAAGATACTTTTTTTTCTTTATTTTATATATATATATATATATATATATATATATACAGTTAGGTCCATAAATATTTGGACATTGACAAATTTTTCATTATTTTGGCTCTGTACACCACAACAATGGAGTTGAAATGAAAAAATCAAGATGTACTTTAAGTGCAGACTTTCAGCTTTAATTTGAGGGTATTTACATCCAAATCAGGTGAACGGTGTAGGAATTACAACAAATTCAAATGTGGCCACCCTCTTTTTAAGGGACCAAAAGTAATTGGACAAATTAATATAATCATAAATCTAATTGTCACTTTTAATACTTTGTTGAAAATCCTTTACAGTCAATGACAGCCTGAAGTCTGGATTCCATAGACATCACCAGACGCTGGGTGTCGTCCCTGGTGATGCTCTGCCAGGCCTCTACTGCAACCGTCTTCAGTTCCTGCTGGTTCTTGGGGCATTTTCCCTTCAGTTTTGTCTTCAGCAAGTGAAATGCATGCTCAATTGGATTCAGGTCAGGTGATTGACTTGGCCATTGCAGAACATTCCACTTCTTTGCCTTAAAAAACTCCTTGGTTGCTTTCGCAGTATGCTTCGGGTCATTGTCCATCTGCACTGTGAAGCGCCGTCCAATGAGTTCTGAAGCATTTGGCTGAATATGAGCAGATAATATTGCCCGAAACACTTCCAAATTCATCCTGCTACTTTTGTCAGCAGTCACATCATCAATAAATACAAGGGAACCAGTTCCATTGGCAGCCATACATGCCCACGCCATAACACTACCTCCACCATGCTTCACTGATGAGGTGGTATGCTTTGGATCATGAGCAGTTCCTTTCCTTCTCCATACTCTTCTCTTCCCATCATTCTGGTACAAGTTTATCTTCGTCTCATCTGTCCATAGGATGTTCTTCCAGAACTGTACAGGCTCTTTTAGATGTTTTTTGGCAAACTCTAATCTGGTCTTCTTGTTTTTGAGGCTCACCAATGGTTTACATCTTGTGGTGAACCCTCTGTATTTACTCTGGTGAAGTCTTCACTTGATTTTCGACTTTGACACAGATACACCTACCTCCTGGAGAGTGTTCTTGATCTGGCCAACTGTTGTGAAGGGGTTTTTCTTCACCAGGGAAATGATTCTTCTGTCATCCACCACAGTTGTCTTCCGTGGTCTTCCAGGTCTTTTGGTGTAGCTGAGCTCACCAGTGCGTTCTTTCTTCTTAAGAATGTACCAAACAGTTGATTTGGCCACACCTAATGTGTCTGCTATCTCTCTGATGGTTTTGTTTTGATTTTTCAGCCTAATGATGGCTTGCTTCACTGATAGTGACAGCTCTTTGGACTTCATATTGAAAGTTGACCGCAACAGATTCCAAACACAAATACCACACCTGAAATGAACCCAAGACCCTTTTATCTACTCCTTGTAAATGAAATATCGAGGGAATTACACACACCTGACCTTGAAACAGCTGATCAGCCAATTGTCCAATTACTTTTGGTCCCTTAATAAGAGGGTGGCCACATTTTAATTTGTTGTAATTCCTACACCGTTCACCTGATTTGGATGTAAATACCCTCAAATTAAAGCTGAAAGTCTGCACTTAAAGCACATCTTGGTTTTTTCATTTCAACTCCATTGTTGTGGTGTACAGAGCCAAAATAATGAAAAATGTGTCAATGTCCAAATATTTATGGACCTAACTGTATATATATATATATATATATATACATTATTGATGAGTATGCACAATATGACATGCAAGGATCAGAGAACAAATATTTTATTGTTTTGTGTATGTGTTAATCAGTTTACAATAGAAGGGAAGAAAGTGAAGCGAACAAAAGTAAGTCAAGTAAAAAATAACAAGAAATACAAATAATAATATAAGTAAATGGGAGATTCTACACATTACGCATTATACATTAATAATTGGCTTTGGTTTTATTGTCATAGGATGTGATGATGTGCAGGTAAAAAAAGGTATAACCTCGGCTGGATTTGTTTTGAAAAGGGCAAGATATCTTTAGACATCCAGGTTGTTGTGTTAACAGCATTTCATTGATTTATATTTTAACATGCGTCTGGGATCTGCTTCACACTGAAACAGTCATGTGATCACTGTTGAAACAACAGGTGGATGTCACGTAGATGACTTAAAAAAAAACAAATGTAAACCTACGGTACCAGCATCGTCCACCTTTAAAAACACACACTAATCTCCTCCCCGCTCTGAGATGCTGTATCATGTTGATGTCAAGCTGCTGAAACTTAGTGAATTACAATGAATAGAATTAGTGAAGATGTCGTTTCATAGCCGTGCATGTGGTCTGTGGTCAGCAGGCTGTTAATTTAATGCACATTTTACATTTCATCGGGTAGCATTCAACACAGACCGTGGTGGTTGTTGTTGTTGTTGTTGTTGTTTTTTCCTCTGACACATTACTGCCAATGCCCTTTGTGACTTTTTCCGTGCTGTTGTCTCAGTAGGTCAGTAGGTCTGTGATCAGGGTAATTATGTGAAGCTTGGCAGGCGAGCGCACACTCCCGAGAGCTCTGGGATTATTTGAACTGTGTGTGGATTCATTCCCGTTTCCTCTGAAAGCTAAAAGTTGCAGTTCTTCACAGTCCAGGCTGTCAAGAAGTCCTCATGTTGCATGCTGGGAAAATCCACAAATGGGGCCCAAGGGAAGCAGAAAGGGCTCGTGTTTGCATTGTGTGTGTGTGTGTGTGTGTGTGTGTGTGTGTGTGTGTGTGTGTGTGTGTGTGTGTGTGTGTGTGTGTGTGTGTGTGTGTGTGTGTGTGTGTGTGTGTGTGTGTGTGTGTGTGTGTGTGTGTGTGTGTGTGTGTGTGTGTGTGTGTGTGTGTGTGTGTGCGCGTGTGCGCGCTCAAGCATATTGTACGTTATACCACGGGAAGGTCACCTGTCCACTTGTCTGCCACAAACCAAGAGAATGGAGGGCTGTTCTCACACACACACACACACACACACACACACACACACAAAACGCGTACACCAGCTAACAAATGGCTTTTGGTCTATTGAGCAACAGGAATTATTGACTGTGTGCACATGAAATGGGCTTTTATTACAACTAAATACAAAAGTCTGACGCATGTTGAATGGGGTTTTGATGAACACAAGCTCTCCATAAAAAATGGATTCAGAGTTCTGGTAGTTATTTCTTGTGCTTTTGCAATTGGTGCAGTGGATTATCACAGGTTATCCCTTTGATTATCTTCTAGTCATGGTTACAGACACAATAAGCATTCCCCTTCAGAACCTCGTAGTCAGAATGAATCACGTTGCATGAATTATAGACAGATATGTAGGATATGTAGGATGCAGGGCAGAATTATTGTTATTTGGAAGGCTGGTGGCTCTGATGTTGTTTGTGAACTGTAGACGTTCCCAACTGGGCGTTTCGTTCTTGGCTTCCTAACGAAGATCTCAACAAGGAAAATAAACATTAATTTGTTCCTGCAGAATGGGAAAGTGTTTAGCATGACACTCCAGACTGAATGGGAAGGGTTGGGAGTCTCAAAGTGTGTGGAAGTAGAACGTTGGAATGGCAGCAAATTAAAAATGAACAAATCTTTCTTTGCTTTGATGGAATCATTGTGCCATGATCCTAATTTGCATAAAGTGTTGTGCGTTATTTGCATTGAATGCAACTCATTTGAATATTTACAGCAACAAAATAAATAGTGTTTGTATGTAACACGCTGCAGTGACCAATGGCTACTGTTTGTTAGTTGCAGGGTTAAATAAAGACGTGTTTGCACAGAACCCCGACAGCTTTGCAATCATAAATGTCAAACCAATATAATATGACATGGATAACATAAGTATTTTGACAGGTGTGTAATATTCTGCGATTCTTTTTTTCAAGACGCTGTCCATGTTTTTATTCTACGCCTTCCTCTCTGAACCCCTTCATCATATTTTATACAACTTTGATGAAACCCGTAGCTTTCAAACATAACATTATCTGATCACGATCCAGCTGCACTTTTCTTTTCTCACTGCTGTATCTGGTTTTGTCTCCACTCCAGGACCAAGGATTCATTTTGTGTTTACTTCCATATTTAAATTGTATATTATTGTTTTGGTTTGTGCCACAATGTTTTTTTCTATCATTAAAAAAAAACGTTTTACGTTCCTTACATTTTACGTTCCTCATGCTTTGCGTTCCTTACGTTTTACGTTCCTTGTCCTTTACGTTCCTTACGCTTTACGTTCCTTACGCTTTACGTTCCTTACGCTTTACGTTCCTTACGTTTTACGTTCCTTAAGCTTTACGTTCCTTGTGCTTTACGTTCCTTACGCTTTACGTTCCTTGCGCTTTACGTTCCTTACGCTTTACGTTCCTTACGCTTTACGTTCCTTACGCTTTACGTTCCTTACGCTTTACGTTCCTTACGCTTTACGTTCCTTATGCTTTACGTTCCTTACGCTTTACGTTCCTTACGCTTTACGTTCCTTAGTACATTTAAGATCCAATACTACTAATAATGGCAGCAGGACTCTGGCGTTTAGTCACATGATCAGATGAACACGTTTGTTGCCTGAAGGCCAAAGAGACGCTCATGCTGCTCTTTTCTTGTGTTGAAGGGGTCGCTGCCCTCAGCCGCCCGTCTCCTCTAATCTTGGTGTGTTTCAGAGAGACGTCAGAGAAGGAATCCTTTTGGTGTCGCTCTGACCCGACCTCTGACCCCCGACTGATGCCACATCTTATTACTAACCGCACACCAGGCTAACGATACAGAACACACACGACTCGTGTGTGCGCGTGCGTGTGCGTGTGTGTGCGCGTGTGTGTGTGTGTGTGTGCGTGTGTGTGTGTGTGTGTGTGTGTGTGTGTGTGTGTGTGTGTGTGTGTGTGTGTGTGTGTGTGTGTGTGTGTGTGTGTGTGTGTGTGTGTGTGTGTGTGTGTGTGTGTGTGTGTGTGTGTGTGTGTGTGTGTGTGTGTGTGTGTGTGATCTTAAGACGGGGCCAAAGGTATCAACTGTGACTTTGACATCAAAGCTGGAGCAGGAAAATTTTAACGGCACAAGCTCAGATAGCCGGTTAGTTTCTTTGTATTTTATGGACGGAGAAACCGTCGTTCTCTATCTCTGTGTGTAGAAATGCACCGTGTGGCATATTTCAACATCAAGGCAAATCAAAGGACGAAATATTTTATATAAAAAAAATAAAAAATCTCCAATATGATATGCCTTTATCCTCCCTGAATCTGCCTACGACTCAGACCTTGTATCATTAGTTGCACTGCTTTAAGAAACCACGTCGCTCCTCTGTACTGACTAAACTCTACATCTCGCACACTTATGCAAACCCGCTTGGCCTCCGTTACATAATATGAGCGATGCTTGCCGGTCAGGCTTCAATCAACTGCACTTTGTCTTGCTGATTTGCTGCGAAATGTCCCACCTTCAGCGGGCGCATTGGGAAACGCACAGACATGAAGGGTAACGAGCGGCCCCCAGCCGCCGCTCCCTGTTCGCCATGCGGTTCGCATTGGGGTGATTGAAGCTGCGACTGAAGGTCGTGCTCTAACCGCCGGGCTGCGTGCACGGGCCGTGTCCTGCAGCCAGAGGTGAGAGGGCGCTGCATACGAGGAGCGGAGCCCACACCATACATACTGGATGAGAGAGACATCTGCTCCCCCTCCCCCCCCCCCCCGAAAAAGGAGGAGAAAGACTGTAACGCCAGGAAACAAAGCGAGCCGGAGAGGAGGAACCGGCGGAGCGAGCGAGGAGGGGAAACATCTCTGCTGCCAAATAATGTGATTTCCAAAAATACTTTGATCCCCGCGGCGGCAGACATGACTGCAGAGACGTCGGCTGTCTTAATGTGGGCCACCGCTGACCCCGGCCCTGATGCTCGGGCGGCGGTTTGCTCTGATTGGATCAACCGCCTCTGTTGTAGCCAGCGCAGATCAAAGAACCCGGGGGGAGGGGATGAAGTTTCAGGGTGAGGTTTCTTTGCTCGGAAAATAACTTAGACTAATGCTACTGTGTGTGTGTCTGTGTGCGTGTGTGTCCTCAGATATCGATGAGTGCGCAGAGGGCCTGATTGAGTGCCACAACCACTCCCGCTGTGTCAACCTGCCCGGCTGGTACCATTGTGAATGCAGGAATGGTTTCCATGACAATGGCTCCTACCTGCTCGACGGCAGCTCCTGCATTGGTGAGCATACATAACACACACACACACACCCACACACACACACACACACACATCATGATCACCTGATCATCCTCTTTTGAATCAGCGTGTCGGCGTGAGTTCATCAGATCTGTGATGTAACGCTCGGGTCTAATCGGGTCTTCTCACCTTTACAGCTCGAGATGTAACCGTGTGGCGTGAAACCCAGCAGTAATAGCAGCAATAGTAGCAGTAGTAGTAGTAGTAGTAGTAGTAGTAGTAGTAGTAGTAGTAGTAGTAGTAGTAGTAGTAGCAGCAGCAGTAGTAGTAGCAGTAGTAGTAGCAATAGTAGTAGCAGCAGCAGCAGCAGTAGTAGTAGTAGTAGCAGTAGCAGTAACAGCAGTAGTAGTAGCAGTAGTAGCAATAGTAGCAGCAGTAGTAGTAGTAGTAGTAGCAGTAGCAGTAGTAGCAATAGTAGTAGCAGTAGCAGCAGTAGTAGTAGCAATAGCAGTAGTAGTAGCAGCAGTAGTAGTAGTAGTAGTAGCAGCAGTAGTAATAGTAGCAGTAGTAGCAGCAGTAGTAGTAGCAGCAGTAGTAGCAGTAGTAGCAGCAGCAGTAGTAGTAGCAGCAGTAGTAGCAGTAGTAGTAGTAGTAGCAGCAGCAGTAGTAGCAGCAGCAGTAGTAGTAGCAGTAGCAGCAGTAGTAGTAGTAGCAGTAGTAGTAGCAGTAGTAGTAGTAGTAGTAGCAGCAGCAGTAGTAGCAGCAGCAGTAGTAGTAGCAGTAGCAGTAGCAGCAGTAGTAGTAGCAGCAGTAGTAGTAGCAGTAGTAGTAGTAGCAGCAGCAGCAGCAGCAGCAGTAGTAGTAGTAGCAGCAGCAGCAGCAGCAGCAGCAGCAGCAGCAGCAGCAGCAGTAGCAGTAGTAGTAGTAGTAGTAGTAGTAGTAGTAGTAGTAGTAGTAGTAGTAGTAGTAGTAGTAGTAGTAGTAGTAGTAGTAGTAGTAGCAGCAGCAGCAGCAGCAGCAGCAGCAGCAGCAGCAGCAGCAGCAGCAGCAGCAGCAGTAGCAGCAGCAGTAGTAGTAGTAGTAGTAGCAGCAGCAGCAGTAGCAGTAGCAGCAGTAGTAGCAGTAGTAGTAGTAGCAGTAGCAGCAGTAGTAGTAGTAGCAGTAGTAGTAGTAGCAGCAGCAGCAGTAGTAGCAGCAGCAGCAGTAGCAGTAGCAGCAGTAGTAGTAGTAGCAGTAGTAGTAGTAGCAGCAGTAGTAGTAGTAGCAGCAGTAGTCACTTATGTTCATTCTGAACTTGTTCCACTTCCTGTCTTCACCCGGTGGGATCAGTCTGTACGAGCTTTCATCTCTGATTCTGTGAAAAGAGAAGTACTTGATGTCGTTTATTGCGCTCCGCTGAATGTTTCGCACCAAAATGGGATAAAAGAAAAAATGAAATCAGAAAGAAATTTAAAACAGAATGCGTTAGTTACGCCGTTGTTGTTTTTTCCACACTGCCTGACAGATGCTCTCCTGTAAATCCAGGATTTTATTGTATTATCGTGTACAGCGATGAATGCAAACTGCAGACAGAGCAGCTTCTGATCCTCAAACGTAAACACAGTAAGCGGCAGTCGGCCCGCATGGGAAGATTTATGTTGTCTTTCTTTCTAGTTCTGCAGACTTGAGCAAGTCATTGCAGGTTTAAACATCACATGGATCCAAACGTTCATCACCCTGTGACGTTGTTTCCACGGTTTCTGGAGTAATTACAGAAAGTGCGTTGCATATGTCAAGTTGTTTGTGCTCGTATCCTACAAATAGGTTGCATGGTATTTACCATGGCAACTATCTTAGTTTAATTAAGTGTGTGTGTGTGTGTGTGTGTGTGTGTGTGTGTTAATGTGCTTCTGTCCATCTTTCATGGCTATATGGTATTCTCACTTTTTTTTTAAACAATTTGATTGACAGTTTTATACCGCGATCAACTGCTTAACCGGCTGCTCGGGGCCACCAATGGCCGCTCCACGGCTAAAATGAGCCTTCTGTAGTCTTTGGCAGGCCCCATTTGGGGGTTGTTGTTGTTAAAAAAAACACGTTCAGTCTCATTTTGAACCGGAGCGTCTGCAGATCAATTCCATACCCGATCGATAAAGACGAGCATGATATGAGGCGCATAAGTCCCTGTTTTTTTTTTGTTTTCAGGGAGTCGGTCGGGACAATGGAGTCTCAACTCCTCTATGTTTGAGGGTTATTATTAATCTATATGTTCTATGTTGGAGAGGGGAGGGGCCTGGCAGTGATCTTCACTCTACCGGCTGCTCTCGTCTAGTCGCCCATGCACTTGTTTAAAGGATGCAGCAAACAGGACGGCTCCACGGAGTCAAACACTTCTGCTTTCACGTGACCTCGCCTTGATTCATTTACTTTGGGAAGGTCTGATTTCGACACTCAAACTCAATTCTTAAAAAAATGGCTCGACTTCATTGGAAAGCCGCTTCGAGCCGCATTATGACACGGATTCGACTCATAACACACTTCTTCTTCTTCTTCTTCTTCTTCTACAAAGTGAGACGCACTGTACACTTTGTGTTCTACATCCAATCAGTGATTTAAATAGTAGGTTGAGAGTCTCCTATAAGCTATCCCAACCTCTGCTGCAAAATGTGAATTATTTATGTTTACTTATTAGAGATGGACTTAAAATGGTGCAAGAGTCAAATCTTGTGCACAAAACTACCCCGAAGAGGAAAACACCTCCCTAATGATTCAAAACTGAAGAAATCATCAACGGAAGAACAGTTTCACAGGAAAACAACAACACGTGTGATGTGGCAAAGAGGCGGTGGGGTTGTGTTGGTTGTCGGTCCCTCAGAGGCGGTGCTGCTTTCACGAGCCAGTTCTGTGTTGACAATGATGAAGACGCACAGGAACACACACTCCTATTATTGCATCAACAGGAGTGGAAATAAGCCAGACTACCAATTACATTTGTTAGTTTTATAACTAGACGTGTCGTGTGGTGACATCACAAAACACGATTAAGTTTCCATCCAAATTTCGCACATATTTTAACTGAATTGCTGAAAGTCGGCTCAAGAGGAAGCTTTCCATCCACTACTACTAGGTATGCAAATATTAGAAGTTCATCCAGATTATAGATTTACGTCGTGATGTATTTGCTCATCTTAACTCCATTGCACTTTGTCGTGTGTTGCATTCATTGACGCACAAACTTTTCCACCTCAATCAAGCGTTGAAGCAGTTTTTCATATTTCAAGTTTTCTTCTTTATTTCTTGAATTCTATTTTCTTTTTTTTATGCCCACAACTTTTACACGAATGTTCTAAAAGTAGCGCATCACATTTCCCTTTGGCTTGGTGTCATTTTTCTACAAACAAAAACTTGTGCTATCAGAATGATTTTAGAAGATCGTGGCATAAATAAATCAACACACACACACACACACACACACACTCATATATGCAGCAAAGGACTCAAGCGGGGACGTTACTCAGCTCAGTGACGAGTGTAGTTGGACATTGACTGTCTTGTTTGTGCTCATACATATTCATACGCATGATAATAAAGTGTGTGTGTGTTTATCACAAGTGCATGTAGCCGCATGAAATAAGGACAAATGGGAATTTAACAGCAAAACGGACTCTTTGCTGAAGCAGTTGTGTACATAATTGCAAATAATAAATAAATAATGCGGTTCAACAGGCAAAAAGCATTCTCACAGGCTATGTTCTGAATATCTGCTGATATCCTCCAGCAGACTGGGGGATTATTCAGCTGTGAGAGGGGCTTTCTGGGTAAAGGATGGGCTTTTGTTTTCCCAATGAACAGAGCACTTTGTCGTAATGCAGGTACTAATTCATGGTCGGCACATGGAGCCACTGGCTGCTCCGAGGGCTGTCCTGCTGCGTGACGCATGGATCTTATGGGAGTCTTTTATCTGCCATGCCCACATGTGGAAAATATGTACGGAAAAGCAAGCGTAAGAAATTAATTATCTCTACAATATCAGTGAAAACAGAAGTTCTGGGTTCTCATTCAAAATCAGAATTTGCAAATAGCTTAAAAGTCCAGCTTTGTGGCACGCAGTGGCCTTACTCGAGAGGATATCATGTCCCCCTATGTCTCGACGAGGACGGAAATAAAAAATACATGAATAAATATGTTATGCCATATTTCTGTTTTTAGCAGGCTTTAAACAAACGTTTTCCCATAAGCGTTAAATGTCACCAGACAGGTCTGAAATAACAGCAGCAGGACAGAGAAGAAGTGTATAACTCTAGAATTCTATATAGAACTCTATATAGAGTTATATATAGAGTTCTATATATAATATAGAAAACTATATAGAACACACACACACACACACAACATTTAAACAAACAGTTTATAGAGCTGCGTCCACAAACACATGAGAGCATGGTGATATTTACTGTGCTGGGACATCCAACTAGCATTTCAGTGAAAAACACTTTTTGCTATAAATAAAAAAAAAAGAAGCATAAAACTGACTGTATGCAAAACTTGAAAAAATAAAATAATGTAGGCCTCACTTGCCGAATACTATATGCATATTTGTTTGCTTTTCAACATTATGCTGTACCAGAATGACATGAATAGCGTTTTTTTCTTCTTCTTACAATTCCTCGTGTTACATAATGCATCATGTCGTAATACTTCAGCGACATATATATTGGGATTAAAAGCGATACAATAGGTTGTGTTCAGGTTACTTCGTGTTTCCCCGTGTTGGATTTCATCGTGTTGCAGCAGTACATTGTAGTACTGCATGTTGCATAGTATTAGTACCTCCCTGCATATTGGGCGACTGTGGCTCAGTGGTTAGCAAGTCGGTCTTTCAATCAGAAGGTCGGTGGTTCGATCCCCGGCTCCGGCAGTCTGCGTCGTTGTGTCCTTGAGCAAGACACTTAACCCTTAGCTGCTCCCCGGGCGCTCCACGAAGCTGCCCACTGCTCCTTAATACTAAGGATGGCTTAAATGCAGAGAATAAATTCCATGTGATTGTGTAAAAAACACACATGGCCAATAAAGCTGAAATTTAAAAAATTTAAAAAAAAATTGTTGTGACGAGGAGCGGAGCAGCTGCGAACAGCAGTCCCTTTTTTATTTCACGTCTTTGACGGAGGGCTGCATGGGCTGCATCCCAAAACACATTTACAATGCTGAATGCTTTAGGGAGAGACAGGTGGCTCTAATAAACAGATTGTGCATAGAGATGAGGATAATGCACCATAAACTCCCCGCTCGACAGCGCGCGTGCATCATTTCCTTTTTTTTCCCTCTCTCACTGCGATATACATGACCTTTCCATATGGGCCGCCTGTAGACAAACCAAAGATATATGATTTAAATACTCAGACGCTCAGCTTTCTGATGCCTCCTAATTACCAGCATCTGTCAGAAGGATTTATTTGTTGTGCGCGCGCGTCCACGCCCGTGTGTTGCCGTGCACACGTGCACATGCCGGATTAGTGCTTTTCATTTGTGGCGGCGCATAGGTGCGAGTGCAAGTTTTCTCACATGCTCGGCTGGTTTTCTCCGAAGGGCTTTTTGTGTCGGGTCGGACATGTAAGAGTACGCTCCATCTGCGAGCAGCAGCTTGTGGCTGAATGTGCTGAATGTAGCATGAAGAGCTAATCCTTCACCGGCGGAGGTACAGTGTGTCTGCCTGGCTGATGGGGATTTCATTTAGTGTATGCAAATAGAGTCGTGGGTGCAGTAAAGTCTCTCTCTCTCTCTCTCTCTCTTCACCAAATTAGAGTGTGTGTTCATCTTCCCGGTGCATCGTTGTGGCCACAGCATCGCCCGGGCCTGCCTGCCGGGTACCACTCAACAACAAGAATTGATGTTGCATGGCATTCACTGTTTGAGCCACTTTTGGCCGGAGGCTCTTAACATTGTTATCCTTCCTTCTGTGTTTTTTTTCTTTTTTTTCTTCATGCTTTGGTATTCTCCTTTCATAACGGGACATTATTTTTTTAACAAGTTTAATGACCGAGCTTTTTAAGATGTGTTCCTGCGGTTTCATCCCAAAGCTCCAGCTCCCTGGCTGTGAGCGTTGCTCATTGCTGGTGTTGCAGAAACTGGACCGGACAACGGACTCAGCTGGTCTGTCGAGCCATGACGGGGTTCTGGGGCTCGTGAGAAATGGGATTCATTAAAGGCAGCTAAGAAAAAGAAGAAGGAGAAAAAATGAAATACTGGGTGAAAAAAGTATTGTTTTTTTTCTTAATTTCATTTTTAAGACACTTGAAGTGAGCCACACCATTTAGAAAGGCTGTGTGTGTGTGTGTGTGTGTGTGTGAGTGAGAGACTGTGTGCGTGTGTGTGTGTGTGTGAGATACTGTGTGTGTGTGAGACTGTGTGCGTGTGTGTGTGATATACATATATATATATATATATATATATATATATATATGTGTGTGTGTTAAAAAGGTATCTCCACATGCTATGTTAGCATTAAGCTCAAAGTACAGCTCAGAAACTCGACCGTTGAGCTGAGACTAATCGTGCTGAGTCCGTCGTGTCCTGAACGTCCACCGTGCAGAAGATCCTCTCTTTAATCTCCTGGTGGTATCACAGTGAAACACAGAGTACAGGGTGGAAAACCAACCCTTCAGCTTCCATCTCACTCCACTGTGCAGACCAAACATTTACTTGTTGACGGCTCAAAGCGTGGTGGAGGTGAAACACACTAATGTCATGAAGTAAACGTGGCGTCGGGGCCTTTGTGGACGCGGCGCCGGCGGCCTGATGCCGGCGGCGTGTGGGCGGGATCAATGTCAGCAGGCGGCAGGGGAGCTGACTGTCTAAGGGACTTTGGTGTTTTTCTCTCTGGCCTTTACTGAGGATGAAGAGAGTTAAATGTCATGATAAAAGGTGGAAAAGTAAATGCTGACCGGTCACGTTCCTTCTCTTTGGTTTGAATACACGTTTCATTCCTTTGATAATAAAAAATGAATCCAAAAATAGAATGTATAGGCTGTGATTGATGGGACTGATGCTATGTAGAGGTGCACTCTTTGTACTTGAGGGAAGGGGGGATGAATGTGAGCTCATGTTATTACTGAATGAATAATGACAACAAGAAGCAATCTGCTGTCCTTTAAAATATGTGTAAGAGATGACAAAGACAGCCGCTATCCTTCAGAAAGACGCTTTAAATAAAGTACCCAACATTAATAAGCAATCGCTCCTCAACCATAAACCGTATATGGATATGTCTGGTCCTCTTTTTAAAGTCAAGGAATACACATCTATTGTAAGTAAATGATATTAACAATGCAGAGTAAATTAAATGCAAAAATTAGAATTTGATCCTTTCCTAATATTACATAAACATTTTAACTAAGACCAGTGGATAAAGATGCTTACTAATACTCTTTACTACACATGTTTACTATGTATGTGTACTTTGCATGTGTGTACTATGTCTACGAAGAAGGAATGCGACACTATTCATTTGTGGGACCTGATTGGGTAAATTAAAGAAAATGTACTAAAACACTCTGGGTCCTCCCTAACTGACAAAAACTACTTTTTAATTTGAATTATTCCACTAAAATAACTGAATGCAATCAACTCGAGGGCTGAAATATTCCTTAATGCACAATGCACTCGTTACATGGTTCACCTGACGGCTGCCAGCTCCATAATAATGTGAGGACACGGGTGCATCGTGTACTGTAATAAATGTGCCTTGCCCAACACCCTCAGCTCTCGGTGACAAATGTCATCCTCGGAAAAAAAAAAACACATTGCCACAGAACATAATCCAGACGGGGATTATGATTCAACCAAACTGTATTTGGCAACCGGCCGTGTGTTCATGTGCCGAGATATTGTTATGAATACGATACTAATGCAGTGCAGCTGTACTTTTATTTTGAAAAAAAACATGTATTTCCACTTTAGTTTTTCCCCAGAAAATCTCACTTGACCTCGTTTTGACTGTAAAAACACAATTTTCCGACACAAAACAAATGCACAAATGCACAAATTTGACATGTAAGCTTTTTTTTTGTCTTCCAGACATCGATGAGTGCGGTGTGCAGACGCACACCTGCTGGAACGACAGCGTGTGCGTGAACCTGCCGGGAGGCTACGACTGCGTGTGCACGGCCGGGCCGGGCTGCGGCGGCGACTGCCCGCAGGAAGAGGAGGTCAGGCGCAACGGAGAGGACTGGAAGCCCGACTTCGACCGCTGCGCTATCTGCTCCTGCAAGGTACCGGAGACGAGCTCACGGAGCTTCAGGTGCTGAGAGAAAAAAAACGACTTTTGGCTTCAGGGAGAACGTTTATACCAACGGCATTCATTTTCATGCAGCGGACAAATTACTCGGCAGAACTCTCGGGCGTTTATCGGCTCTTTCTCCGGCTGGCGGCGAGCCCGGCTTCCACTGCCAGCCGTGATATCGGGGTAGAAAAAAGCAAAAGGCCCGTGCAGTGGCGTGGCTCTCAGTACAGTAGATTTTTGGCGGGTTTTTCCCGTTTTTAAAAAGAAAACTGCCTACCTTTTCAAGTTTCAAGTTTTTTTTTTGGTGGAGAATTACTTGGCAATCATCCAAAGATCATTCAGCAACTCCAGGCAGAAAAAGACAGAAAGGATGTCAACTAACTGTAATTTATCTTTTTGACATAAAACCGAGGTCAAGCCGCTTGGCACGACACGCGCACATAATTATTTATTTTCCACTTCAGAAATTGTGTTAATTTACTTCACTTTATTGGTTTCACCTGTATGATATGAATGATAATCCAGAAAACCCATGAGCACGGAGACTTTATGCCATCGTTATATTCCCTGAACCAACACGACAGTGATGCAGTGATGGACGGGAAGAGTTGGATGAATTAACAATGAAGAGAATACATATCCTCAAAGAGGGGAATGGAGTAAAGAGGAGGGATAGGCTGGTAGGAAATATGGTGCACTTTTTTTTATTCTGAAAGCTTCTCTTACTTTCATTTCAATACATTAAGCATTGTTAGCAATGTTTTCCACCCCATTTATTGGTAGACTGAAAGTGGGGGAACCCGTAAGGAGCCGCTGCACAAGACCGCTGTGCCCGCTCGACCCCCGGTACGCACATGAGGAGGTCAAAGCTGCACCTGCAGGTCTGTGCTCAGAAGGCAGAGTGAGGAAAAGCCAGATATTGATCAGATTTAGTCTTTGGGGAGTTACGGCTCAGTGAGTCAGATTAATACGTAACACGGGGGGTTATTTTTGGAGTGAAATGACAGCCGTGGGCGGTAAATCCAATGATGCTTCTTCGGCTCATAAAGCTCTGGCTTTACCACCGGGACGTTAAATATTAAAGGTGGACCGCGGCACGCGTGTGCATCAGGAGGTTTTTGACATGTCTCATTCTGCATCTGGTGATTAATGTTTTTATTTATCATTTCCACGCCCGCAGCGGTATCCTCCGCGAGGCGCTCCGATGGCTGCAGGGGCCGCTGTTCGAGTCCCGGGAGAAACTACAAAAGTAAACGTTGACATTTAGTCACTTAAGTGGGTCGAGGTAACCTCAAGCACACTCTTTTCCTACCACTAAGTGGTACCCGAACTAAGGCGGAGCCTATATTGATGCTAGAGCACTGACCAATGACGTTAAATACGTTATGACGTTAAATATCTCCTTGTTGATGATTCATTATTGTACAGATGAGTGTAGGTATTTACATACATTCACGAGGAAGTCTCATGATTCACACTACTGAGCTGTTTCGGCAAAAATAAACCTGTTGTGTGAGGAGAAAGCGACACGAGCCAGATGCTCTGCTAACACGTGATGCCTTCAGGGCCCACTGCCTTTGCTGGTTTTTAGTGGGACGGTTTCTGGGTTCCTGGTGACAGGGAGGAAGTCGACGGTAATCAGGGTCAGAAAGTACAGAGCAGAGGTAAACAAGGAAGCGATGGGTTTGTTGAACATGAGAGGAAGGTGTGTTGATGTAATAAGATTGAAATGTGGGGGAAGATGGAGCATGATGACGGTGGGCAGAGCATGAAAGGGTTTGTAAAAAAAGACCCCGAAGATTTGACATCAAAAGGTGGAAACTTAAGAGCCTCTCTCCTCAACTTTCACCAATTTAAGGGGAAATGAAAGGACAAAAATTGAGTTTAATTAGATCATTATATTTCAGAGTTCCACAGAGAAAACAAAATGCTCTCAAGTTAAATGACCTTCTGGGGGGGGAATAAAACCCTCATGTGAAGACTGTCATACCTGGACACGTGGATTTAAAGAGAATGTCATCATAAAGTTGTTGTGACATAAAATAAAACGAGGCGATGATGTTGTTTTGCTTAGCGCAGCATTAGCATTCACGCCGGGTCTGATTCCTGGCATTAAAATGAACAGTCGCACTGTACTGTTGGCAGTGCTTTCTTTCCCCAGCAAGTCAAGGGCCATAACTGTTAAGACCGGGGCCTTCGGTAGTGGCACCCTGGGACTCGGCCGTTACCGTAGCGGGGCAATATGCATCGATAAAACATTGGCTGCGTATTGCCCTGTTAATGGTATGCAGGGCCGTTTTTTACGGCGCCCATACATTCTCTAACGGGCCATTCCGTGCAGCGTTTTTACATCTCCATTACAACGTCGTACCCGTGCCAGACAGCGCTGGCTGTGGAGAGTAAAATGGACCGTAATGTTTTCCCTGGGCGGAGACGGGAAAGCCAGGGACACGAGGAGAGGCTTCCAGGTCCGGCAGATTTTGAATTTGCGTTCCCGGCCTCGGACGCCAAACTTCTAACGGGCCCCTCGCTTCATTCACAGCTCTGAGAGATGGCTGCTGGGAAAATAGAGATTTGAGAGGTGCGTTTAAATCGTCCACAGGTATGCTGGCCTTGAATTATCCGCCTGAATGAAAGTTGTTAACTAGCTGTCTCTAAAGGCCTCAGATATGCATTTTGATCCTATTCCAAAGTCCGAAAGGGCTTTTTGAATCATAACACTGACGTTTTTTTTTTTTTTTCCACAGAGATTCAATAGCCAATTGCACCACCATCATAGCAAAAAAAAAAAGTCATGCATTCAGTGTTCTGTCCAGGATTGTACTCTTTTCAGAGATGTGAAACAGTGTTTTTCAACCTTTTTTGAGCCGAGGCACATTTTCTACAATAAATAAATCCTGCGGCACACAAAAAAAAAACTCCCAAAAAAGTTACAAAATGTCACATTGTAGCATAACACAGCATACACGGTAATTATTGCGCTACCTACTGGCATTTATTTGGTATTTACTGGTATTTAATTACTAGACCAGCCACTTTATTGCAGGCTCTGACGCTCAACAATGGACAATGGACATGCGGCAACTAAATAATATTTTTTGGGACCGGTTAAGTGAAAATGGACATTTTCCCAAGTCTGTCTGTCAATCAGAGGATCGGTGGTTCGATCCCCGGCTCCGCTAGTCCATGTCGATGTGTCCTTGAGCAAGACACTTAACCCTAATTGCTCACCGTTGCTGTGTCTACGGTCTACTGTATAGCATGTAAGTCGCTTTGGATAAAAGCCTCAGCTAAATGAAATGAAATGTAATGAAATGACGATCGCTCACGGCTCAAAATCACTGATGTAAAGGACATTCATGGCGTCAGGAGATCCTTAAACTCTTCACCGTAACCAGCATCAGCAGTTCAATGCCAAAGAAACGCTGGAACACAACTTTACAGCCCAGAATCGGACCACATGTGCATGGACGTTATCTTTGACGTCAACTCCATAAAGTGTGCCGACGGGCCCGCCGTGGTGGACTTGTGGTCCGTCCGCCCTCTGACTCCGCCTCTTTCTTGTGTGTGCAGGACGGGCAGACGTACTGCAGGAGGAGACCCTGCGACTGCGCAGACCCCGAAGAGGACCTGCTCTGCTGCCCCGGCTGCGACAACAGGCCCAGCAGCCAGTGTCTGGACCAGAGCGGCCGCACGCTGTACCGCAGCGGGGCGTCCTGGCTGTACGGCTGCCAGCAGTGCCGCTGCATGGTCCGCACACACACACACACACACACACACACATACATTCACGCTAAAGCTACATATGTTTCCCGCCAGCAGAAATGAAAGCTACTTGTTTGTTAGAGGAAACAGATGACATTAAAAAAAAAAACACAGAATCTCCTCATCAACATGAAGCTCCCAGCTCGGCCTTGTTTAATCCGGCTGCTCAGCTGTGTGTGCAGAAGGCTCAGATAATTATCATCTAATTAGAGATGTGGCAACTAATCAGCATGTGAGCTGTGACTGTTGCCAGATCAGCTGACGCACACACACACACACACATGCACACACACGCACACACACAGGGTAACATTTGTGTCACCTTTTCTTTTCCCCACCTCTCTCAGGAGGGGGAGGTGGACTGCTGGCCTCTGGTCTGCCCCGTGTTGATGTGCGAGTACACGGCGGTGGCGGAGGGCGAGTGCTGCCCGCGCTGCGTCACCGACCCCTGCCTGGCCGACAACCTGTCGTACGACATCCGGCAGACGTGTCAGGACCCGGCGGGCGCCGTCCGCCTCAGCGGAGACACGTGGCACATGCCCAGCTCGCCCTGCACCACCTGCGAGTGTAAGGTAGGTTAAAGCAGCAGCGGCGGCCATGTTTGATTTTTTTTACACCGGAGGGGCTAATTCAGCCCTTAACCAAAAATGATGGGTTTTGTACGCCGTTTACTTGATGTTCTTGAATGCAACCCATCCTCAGTGTGCCTGTCCTCAGGGTGCAACAGGGCTTTGGCTGAATGTGTCGTTTTTAGCATTCTAGGTTATTGGAGAGCAATTCTTGGAGATGGAAACGGTTTGTTCCAGTCTATCTGATGTGTGATGCGGTTATGCAACGTCTGCTTCTCTGTCTTCCAAGATAAACACGAAGAAATCTGTTAGTCACAGATGATGTAAGGCACATTTCATCTGAAGGGAGCTAAAATATGCAGATCACTGTGTCAGGAACATGTCGCCATGACTCAGATCATCTGCACACATTTACTAAAAATGCTTTTTGTTCTTCTTCTTCTTCTTTAAGCTACAAGCATTTAAGTTACAGAAACAGCTGATCAGATATATGGATGTGTAGGGTTATTTTATATAACGTTCTTTTCAGGTCATGGGCCTCAGCGGCTGCTGTTTTTCTGAAATGTGATGTGTACTTATGAAAATGAGGCATTATCTCATTGAATACATTTCTGGAACAGAAATTCGAGAAAACATTATAAAGCCAGGATAAAATTCTTATTTTATTTCAAGGTTTTTACAGAGGGAATGCTGGATATCTTTGTGTATCACAACATGAATCCGTTGTATAATGATAGATTTTAGCGAACGTTTTCCAGAATCAATGTTCTATAGATCAGGATGTGAATGACAAATGAACAAAACCCTCTGCAAACACCTTCAGAATATATAAAGGGATGGAAGTGGAGAGTTTGGTGGATGTAAGCGCTGCTAAAGTGGAGATTTCAGGTGAAATCTGCAGGTGAATAGTGAAAAAACCTCTACTTATAGTTACAATCAGGAATCTTACCTAGTTGATTGCTTACATAAAGACAATTATTTCTACATTATATTAAGTTTTCTGAAATTTTAGGTTTAAAAATGCAGATGAGGCCTTATGTAATGATAACTTTTGGACACAATAAACACTGAAATGTGTAATTTGGATGTCTTCCTTCCACTAGAAGATATGTTATTGAAGTAAAATAGCTCAAAATTGATCTGTGCATGAAAAAAAAACAATGTTGTGAACAATGAGTCTCTCCTCTTAAAGGGCCAGTGCACCCAAATTCCTAACCTAAATGTATTTTTGTTGTATCGAGCCATGCAGAGTTTTTGAGATTGATGGCCCTCTTTTTCTTCGGAGGAAGGGGTTCCAATTAAAAGTGTGTCCCTGAGACAGTGATTACTATCTGAATACCCAGCCGTGTATTTGAACCTCTCCGTCTGCTCTTCCCTGTCTTTTTTCCCGCTGCGCCGCTCAGAACGGGAACGTTTGCTGCTCGGTGGATCTCGACTGCCTGCAGAACAACTGAGGCTCCCCTTCCTCCCACTGCAGGACTGCCACGCCCACGTTCCCCCCTCCCCCTTCCTCCTCCTCCTCCTCCATCTGACGACTCCCCATTCGGATTCATAAAACAGACTCACGCACACACATGTGCATGCCACTGTGTGCACAGAAAAATACAAACATGCACTGGACGGACTGGGGTGTTGAGGCTGGGCTTTTATGCCGTGACTCGACAAAGAGCGAGCGAGCGAGTGTGTGAGCGAGTGAGAGGATGTGTGTGTGGCTCAGGTCGTAGTCGCTCTAACCACGGTCACTTTGTTGTGTATGTGTCTTTGTGCTGTTCCCATTTCCCTAAATGTCCTGAGGAAAACTGTCTAACGTTACCTCCCGAACCCCCGAAGCAGAGGCGCGCAGCCAAAAGAGGATTATTGCAGCTGCGCAGATGCTCGGTCACCCAGGAAGTCCTCATCTAGACATTCATTGTTGTGATAACGAAAAAAAAGTAATGCAACCTCATTTTTTTTTTGTATGATGTTCTGTTAAGCAGGAGTTTGATATAGAAATAACAACTCTGGAAAGTAAAAGTGACGTGGAGGCTCAGTTTCCAACTCAATACGACTTCTCTGATGGGAGCCCAGACTGGAGAGAAGAAGTAGACGTCTGGCGCTTTGAAGCCTCGAGTTCTGCATTTCTGGCCATCGCCATCTTGGTTTTTGCAACCAGAAGTGACACGAGGGGGCGGAGCTAAGGCTGAAGGCAACCGAAGTGGTTACAATTAACTTTCATGAAAAGAAACTCACTGAAAAGGTCAACGTCGGGGTAGCAACCTGTCAATCACAATGTAGCCACGCCCCAAAACATACCCTGTTTTATGGTTATTTTACTTAAAAAAACATACTTAATGGACATCATGCTTTGAGACCATAAACCCATTTTTATAATGTTAACTGGTGTAATAAATCAAGTGAGGAGAAGGATCCTTTTCTCATAGACTTCTATACAACCGGACATAGAAATCAGTCCCAGTCGACCTTAATCTTTATTTTGAGTTATTTCAGTGCATTTACATATTTATGGTTTTACTGCTGAACATGCAAACAAATCAAAGAGAGCCTAACCTTCTTCTTTACACGCTATATAAATGTTTTACTGCCACACATAATCGGCACTCATGCATCTACAAACAAACTGCTGTCTGCTTTTTCCACTTCAGGGACTGGATCCTGCGATGAGGGACGAGGCCTGATCCGGCTTAGACGGATCCTTAAAATGAAAATGTGAATTTCCCAATTTGGAAAACCCAGAAAGTGATTTCTTTGCAGTATCAATACTAATTAGTACTACAGTAATACTGCAGTTATAGACGGGAAAAAGTTCTGATGCGTTTCAGCCTGTGGCTTTTGTCCGGGGTCAGGGTCACAGCCGGAAACGAGTTACTCCCGTAATGAAGTCTTTCTCAATTCTACAAGTGTTCTCGGAGCTGCGCCTGAACGCACCATTAGTTTTGGTCTCTGTGAGGCTAGGCCGTGACATTTGTAAGGGGAAAAAAAAAAAAAAAGTAAACAAAAAGAGGCGAGGTGCAACTTTCTGAGAGACAATCCGACCCAAAAAAAAACAACAGTAATTAAAGCCGTGTCACGCAGTATGCCAGAAGGTCACCGGAAGGTCACCGAGCGTCGGGTGCGTTTCCAGACAGCCCGTCTTAATAAGGCGGGAGAGTCTGGTCCAGGTCACCCACTCACGGCTCTCAACCCCTCCACACCTCTCCTCCGCCGTTAAATTACGAGTTCAACCGTGAGATCGTTTCTTGATAACTGCCGAAATCTGACGCGAGTGAAGTTATTTTTTTTCAGTAAACTTTTTTTCTTCATAAAAAGCACTTTTTTTTTTTTAAGTCAAATACTTTCGGGAGACGGATGACAACGTTCAAGCTCTTCTGTACACCTTCCTCCTCCTCCTCTCTGCTTTCTTTGCACTCCGTCAGCATATTGCAGATATCACGACTCAATTCCCTTTTTTTCAGAGGGGAAAACCTGTTCCCACAGATGGAGATAATCCTTCAGAGTGAAAATGAAACATTCATTTGGTTTCATCAAAGCTCCCTTTTTTCTTGTTATGTTTGAAATGAAGTAAATCAGCTGCTGGAGCCGTCTACGAAACTCTCAAAAATAATGGGATGAAACCAGGAAGCCTGACGCAGAGTACACGACTCTGACTGCCAGACGAAAGGGAATGGAAGTCATGTGACTCCGCCGCGAGCCGTCCCACTACACCACCCTACCATCGCCTATAGGGTATCCAATGAGCACCGGGCATCTGAGGCAGGTGTGTGTGTGTGTGTGTGTGTGTGTGTGTGTGTGTGTGTGTGTGTGTGTGTGTGTGTGTGTGTGTGTGTGTGTGTGTGTGTGTGTGTGTGTGTGTGTGTGTGTGTGTGTGTGTGTGTGTGCAGAGCAGCTGTGAGTCCGCATATTGCAGGGGAGGGAGGTGGAAAGGTCAGACAAACACAGGACTTTCACCCAGGAGACAGACGTTTGTGTCCCGTGTGACTCGACAAGTAGTCGTTGACATCAAACCTCTTTTCCTAAACTAAATGGTTTTGTTGCTTGACCCTTAAAGAAGAAGGAAGTTTATTTCGACACTATGCATGTAATGGGTTTGTGTTCAAGACCGTCGCCAGCGGCGTGCATAGCTGGAGCCCCGCCCACGCTGGGGGAGGGACTACGTGCATGTTTTTGTTCACGATCATTCCTTCAATCACCTGGGACCAGGTGGCTCTCTGTTGGGGGGGTCAGGGGTGACCTTGATCACTGTACCCCTCATCTCCCTGCTGACCTACGATGTCACACTCCTTCTTGTTTTGAGGATTTTTTTTTTCTTCTTCTACTCTTTCAACGTTTTGGGAAAGGTGATCCCGGTCGTTTAATGCCCCTCTTACCCCTCGGCCACGCCCCTCTGACCCCTCGGCCACGCCCCTCTGACCCCTCGGCCGCCACGTCCTTTGCGTCCTCGTCCGTTTTTTGTCTTTTTTTGTCTTTTTTTTGTCTCACTTGAGCATCTCCTCCGTCGTCACAATGGCTCTTGTAAAACTGAAATCGTCAACCGTGCACAAAGTACATGCACGCACGCACACACACACACACGCACACACACACACAAAAGAAAAACAATGTCTGTAAATGGCTTCTGTGCCCGAGAGCAGACGTTTGTACAAAGGGTCACACTGAAAACAATGTTTTAGGATTGCTCTGTTGATTGATTTGATATGAATTACGATGACTAAACTTTAAAAACACTATTTGCAAGTCTGCGTGTAAACATTTTTACATACGGCGATATGAAATTATACAGTTTTTTAATTCTCATTGTGTTCATGAATAACGTGTTAACTTCAGTGGACTACTTTTCTTTCTGTTTTGCTGTAAATACTGTGTAAAGTGACGGGGTTCTGTCAAGAGAGTCAGACTTTGTGAATAATTCTCACTAGCACAGCTGCTTAGGGTCGCGCACGACAGAGAAGCAACATTTCTATTGTTTTTACTATTTCTTTATTTTTCTATTCTTGCCTTAACCCTTTTAGTATCGGTCATAGTTTTCTGTCTTTTCACGGTTTTTAGGACAACATTGTGGGTTTGACTAGGCTTTGTGTATGTACAGATCTCTGATCAGCGTTCCCTCAATAAAAGCTGAGAGAAGCAGGAAGTTTGGACTTCAGACTGAGCTCTGACCAGACGAGGAGCCGGGCAGACTTCACCTCACATCTTTTTTTTTCTTCTTTTTTTTCAAAACACGTCTTTTTGATCCAAACTGAAAAGTGTCTTCATGAAAACCAGACAAAATACAACTATGTACACATGTAAAAAAAAAAAAAAAAAAAAAAAAAAAAAAAAAAAAAAAAAAAAAAAAATCTAATGTTGATCATGCCAATGTTGTTATTGATTCAGTTCCTATTCAAACAGAAGAAAAAAAAACAAGCCATTGTGTTACTCCTTAAATGTCGGCCGTTTTTCAAAAGACGCGGTTCTGGATCTCCGGGATCCGGATGAGCTGCTTCATGTTTTTGGATGGAGGAATCCTCCCCGGTCCGTTCATCGTTTCTCCTCCAGATCAGAGTGGCCGACCTAATTGTACTCAAAGGGTTAAGTGTCATTTGACTTGAAGACTGTGTCGTGATAAGAGTTTGCTGTAAAAAAAAAAAAAAAGAGAAGAAAAAAAAAAGTTAATAAATATTTTAGTTGTTTACTTTATTTGCTGAGTCTTTGCATTTACAGTGTGATGATGATGATGATGGTAACAGGTTGATGGTAGATGAGTCACACCAGTACATTTTCAAAAATGGACGTCAATCACGAGATTGCAGCTTAAACGAAACGCGTGTTTTCCCCGAGCCTCGGAGGTGGAAGTGGATCCCGGCGTTGGGATGCAGTCCTGAAGAAAGTCTTTCATGTTTCTGCTTGTCTCAATACTGCCGGTTCCCCCCCGCTTCCCTCGGGGAAACGTATGAAAGGAGATTAGTGCGCTCGTTTGATGCTGTAAACGGAGCGCTGCTGCCAACAGGAGCCGGCACGGCGACATCGTCGAGGTAAAAGAAAAAAGAAAAATGTGAAAAGCTCCACAATATGAGACCTAATGGTTTATAATTTCCTGCAGGGCCACAATTAATGAAAAATACACACACAAAAAACACGCAAATGCAGGTTTTCCCAAACTAGTTGGAGCTTTTTCCATCAGATATTAACGCAGAAGTCTTGATTGTTTTAATCACTCAGGTTCTGCTTAAAGCCAGACTTTAACTTTAACTTTAAGACAAAAAGCTAAACTCCAGACTTTGGATATCTGCGCTCGCTGGGCCAGTCGCCTACATGTACCATGATGCATTGTGGGGGATTTCAGAGACCACAAATCCATGAGCAAGTTGAAATGGCCATGGATGTATAAAGCGAGAGGGGGCGTGGCTTGTTGGAAACTACTTAAAGATTTTGTCTTTAGACTGATGCGCTTATTACTTTTACTCCCATTTTAGTTATTTTAATTCTTCATAGTTTAAATCTAGTCATAGTTGACGACAGCTCAAAGCATTTTAGTCATCAAAAAAATAGTCTAAATGATTTATTTCTTAATTTCAGCAGCTATTTTATTTTCCGTGCATCAAATGTCCTAATTTTAATAAACTGAATATTTCAGTCAATCATTTTGTAACTTCAGTCAAACTTCTTTCACATGAGATTTTATCTTTTTAATATCTGATAATAAACTAAAACAAAGGTTGACCGGTCGGTGGATCCTCTGGGACGGTGGATCCAGGCAATGAAGACCCAGAACATCGACCTGCTAGAGGAAGAGGTTTCTGGAGAACCTGCATGATCAAGAATAATACACAGAAATATTCTCATTTAATACCGACGTCTGTCTCTAGGTGATACAGGTGAGGAAACCTCACTTATTACAGACACTAATGAGTTCACAGCTTCAGCCTGCGGGGCCACATCTTAAAACTACTCTGAGCAAGACGAAAATGTTTCTTTTATTTCTGGTTAAAACTGAATATCTACTCCTGCTTTGTTGTTGAAATAAACAACTGATTACCTGCAATGAATATCCAGCAGGAACCCACGAGAGAATACACACTTCATATTAAACGGGAACTCTTATGACATCAGTCCCGGTGTGTTTACGAGGAACATCTGCTTCCCACAGATCAGTGTGAACGTCTTTATCTGATATGCCTCTGGGGGGGGGGGGTGCAGCACTGGGGGGTTCAGTCAATTAACCGACTGTCAGTCAGCTGTAAAGGGCTCTCCTGCTCCCCCCTCCTTCCCCCCCCTCCCCCCACAGTGAGAGGCTCCACCCAAAGGTGCTTACCATTCATGGAGTGGAACATATGAGGTCGTCGCTGAGGTGACGGAGCGACTCCCTCAGCAACAACTCTCATCTACTGTATAGATGCAGCGGTGGGGGGGGGGGGGGGGGCTGTGTGCATGTGTGTGTGTGTGTGTGTGTGTGTGTATGAGCCGGTGACCCCGCCTGCTTATTGATCTCGCTGATGTTAAAGGTTGATTTGATTGGAATGAATGTACTACAGTATTTGGTGATATTACCCCACACAGAATGAAAGGAGTCAATAATCACAATCACAAATATACGATCACATTATTCCATGTTCAAGGACTTGTGGAATTATGAAGACCAGGTGGACATAATACCTGAAACACTGTGGTTAGCACAGCACAAGGCGTTGAGCGTATTGATGCTCAGAGTCTGGAGGAGAAGCCAGCCTGGGAATACATTGCCTACTTGGACCTTTTATCCCGGCACTGAGGATTTCTTCCTCTTTGTAAAGTGCAGATTCAGATCTGAAGAGGTGGTCGGGAATACACCAATAGATGTGAAAATTAATGATTTCTTTTAAATCAGAGTGGGCAGCTTCACCACCCCCATGGGGTATGAATTTTTCATAAAGCCCCTGGAAGGATGAATAAGGTGGAGCGCGATGAGCGATCTAATAGAGATGCATATGGAACCGGAGACCCCGGAGAGATGTTTGTACCTCGGCTTCATGAATGAATAAATAAATAGATAAATGTGCCACGTCACGGCGAGTATTTATCACCAATTACATAAAAGTGAATTGATAAAAGGTTGTTTAAGAGAGATTCAAAGTTAAAATAGTTTAAAAAAAGAGATGTAAGGGGGAAAAAAACTCATCTTTCTTTAATGTTTTTTTTATTTTTTTTGGAATGCTACAAAGTCGATTGCTAATCTTGCAGATGCTGGAAAACTGTTACAAAGTTTACTTTGTTCGGTTGTAACGAGATAAGTGAGACGAGCAGAATCAGCCGGTTTCTCCATCAGATGATCGGTGGTTCGATCCCCGGCTCCGCTAGGCCATGTCGATGTGTCCTTGAGCAAGGCACTTAACCCTAATTGCTCACCGTTGCCGTGTCTTTGGATGTTTGGCCACCAGGGGGCAGAAAAACCCCAAACCCAGCTGTCCCTGACATCGTCGGCACATTTATTATACATCCTATCATAATTTTATTTACTGTACACATCCAGCGGATACCGAGCATAGACGGTAGCGATCTTTTGGAGGTGAGTTCAAGTCCGGCTCACAGATTTAAGTCTAGCTCACTTTTTCTTTTAGCTCTGGTTTTGTTTTCAGCATCTGTCTCCGTTAGCTGTCTGCAGTGTCCTCACACTATTGCCCCCAGATGTGGAAAAAACACACACCTAAGCAAACGTCCATGGCCCCTCTCCAAGGTTTGCCAAAAGGCATTCTGGGTAATTTGGGTAAATGGCAAAAACAAATCTGATTGCTGATATACTGCATATAACGTTTAGGCCTTTCTCTTTAACTTAGTGTGGATCCAGAGGCAGCGGGACATTCTTTGGGGTAATTCGGTGGGCCGGATCCTGAATTAGCCATCAAGGTGGGTTCAGGGTGCCGGGCCTGGTTAGAAACGACTTGAGGGGCCGAGTGAAAACCAATTAAACCATCAGCCGTCAGCCTCCGCCACGACCTTCACACACCCGCCCCCCGACCGGCGCTATTAATTTTCTGTCACAAGTTATTAAGCGATAACATTTATCAATTAGGCAAAACAGATTTAAATTGGAGAGGGCACGCGGCCCAGAGGCACAACCGTCCACAAGTGCCAGGCCCGTTTAGAAGGAGAAGGAATAAAAAAAAATACTCGACGTAAATGAATTCTTGAGAAGACCTTGTGTATCGGGAGGTGTCAGCAGATGCGCCGGTCTCTAATGTGCTTGTTTATCACTGCGGAGAGAGACTGCGGATAATCAGTGGAGCAGGCAGCTGGCCTTTATTAAAAAAACATGCATCCACAATCAGCCGCTCAACAGCTCCAGGCTCTGTAATCCCCTTCAGAGGGCTGCTTATGAGAAAAGCCAGGTTCTAACAGAAAGATCCCTCTGAACCACTGTTTGATTCCCCAGCGTCATCACAAACAAACAAACAAACAAAAAGGGGTTTTCGGTTAACATCTGATATCCTCCATCGATACAGACTGAAGAGCAGAAGTCTTTTGGCGCTGAGTTGAAGTTAAAATATTCATATATTAATATTTATGTAAAGGCAGAAGCTAAATGTTTCTCATTTGAGCATGAAGCGTACTGCAGTGTGACACACGGCTCCTGGAAATAACACAAAATACATAACGGATTGCGTAACGCTGAATAATTACATCTAATTATAACCCCGTCCCACTGTGTCTGTGTTTTTTTATTTTTTTGCGATTCCTTTTCCTTCGACGTGCTGTGAAATCCTCAATCTGGGCCGAGCAGAGAACCCGGGCCAGACGGTGATGATCAATAGGCGTCGTGCGATAACCTGACAGATGCTTATTAGACGTGACGCCGCCGCGTTCACCGGCTCTCCTGCAACGACCGACTTTGACTATTTGAACGAGAATAAAGCCGACCGCGAAGACCCGGACCGCCGAAGTCCTGATTTCCTGAGGAGACTTGGGAAGAGAGGTCGAGTCATTTCCTCTACGAGCTCTGAGAGGGAGGCAACCTTTGACTGACACCGGCCACAAGATGGAATTTAAATTAGAGATTATTAGGCATATTTATTTTTTTAATCTGTCTGTGAGTTCTCAAATGCGCATGCACGCACACACACACACACACACACACACACACAGATTAAACACTAAGTGAGTATTCATTACGTGTGTGTGTACTTCTGAGAAGGCTAAAGGTCTGCTCAGTAAATACGACTGGAACAGATGACAGGGCTCTCACTGGGTAATGAGACAGGAAGAAATGTAAAGGGAGCCCTGAGAGACATGTAATGAAGCATTGTTTGCAGGATGAGCATGCATACACACACACCTACACACACACACACACACACACATGTAATGAAGCATTGTAGGAGGTTGAGCCTGGCTGAAGCTGATAACATCCCGTTGTGCCTGATGGAGGACAATGGGCGGTGGAAATGGAACCACACCGTCGGTGCACCACCATCAGCCACCCCCCACCTCCACCCCCACAGAGAGAGAGAGAGAGAGGATGGATGCACCTGAGAGAGATAACAGCGAGGCTCGAAGAGGAAGAGAGGCCTGAAAGCGATGCCCCGCCCTCCGCCTGTTCCTCGGCTAACATCGATCGACGCCCCCGAGGCCGCCGCGTCCCACCAACTAGTTTAATTAAAAGGCACATTTTCACGAGAGGAGAGCCGGGGGAGCTCCGTGGGAACGGCTGCACACGGAGGCCTTCCAGAAAAGAAGAGGAAAAAAAGAAGTTGGGGGGGGTTGCTTAGAAATGTTCCCGTGGCGGCGCCGCTTAGACGGCTGAATGATTCCTCTTCCTTTTCATTATCCTCCACCGGCTTTTGTTTGCCAAAAGATTAGCACGCCGTCTCCAGAATACTTCACCACGGCGCCCGCACTTGACTCGCGTTCGGGAGGTGTATTTGATGCGAGTAGTTAATTATACGGTGAGTGGGTGAGCCCGGGCAGGCTGGTAAAACTCCCATCGGGGCTTTTGTTTCCAACATGCCGCTCTTGTCTGCGCTCCGTGTAGCTCTCGCACAGGCGGAGCAGGATTTGGGAGTGCGCCTCGCACTTGCAAGACAAATGCAATTTAATGTTTTATCTGGGTGAGCAGATGGAGAACACCCCCTGGAAACCGATGGCACCTCCGTGTACACTAGTCTAGACTGAGTACTCACCAGTAGCGAGGGGTTCAGAAATTATTACGCCGGTTTGTTGTGTTCTGAGCGGCTGTTTTGTTTGCCGGAATAATGAAGTGATATTGATACGGCTCAGGCAACAGAGAAATACGAGCGCTGGAAATGGATTCTAAGAGTCAATTAACCCCGGATAGATGGGGGTTGCAATGCACTTGCTTCCAGACGTCAGTCTTGCATTTTGGATCCCATGCAAAGGAAGCCTGAGGAAGAATGTCCGCTTCCCATTATGGGAAATGCTGGCGTCCATTTCCCCGAGATCATTTCAATTATACGAAATAAGCGATTTTCTTTTTTTTGAATTAGCAATGGTTTGCGATTATGGTGGAGTAAAAAAAAAAAAAAAGTAGAGAAAAGTTTTCATTCTGGTTGACGTGTGCTGGCTCTGCGGCTCCATCGACTATACTACATTTCATTTAGCTGACTCTTTTATCCAAAGACTCATCGACTTGGACTAGCCGGGTATCAAACCACCGATCCTCTGATTGAAAGTCGGACCTGCTAACCACTGAGCCACAGTCGCCCTATGACACTGTCTCAAACTGCAGAGGATCATTGTTCCTCCCCACGGCGTTCCCCCCTCAGACTGCAGGCACGCCGTTCGACAAACCCATCTGTGCCTGTACGCCTGGCATCGAACCCGCGCACACACACACACACATACCGCAATCCGGGGCTGCAGCCCCGCCAGCACGATGCCCTGGTTTACAGACAGTCTGCCGCCCGGCATGGAGGCTGCAGAGTCCCCAGGAGGCCGGCCGCCAGGGAACTAACCCTCTCGCTGCTTTTCCAGGCTGGATTCTGGTCTGCCCCATATCTACATCAAAGTTATGAAAACGAAAGAAAAAGTGGGCTAAGGCGTCCTCGTTTTTTTGTTAAATATTCTACAAATCGAGTGAAATAGAAGGTGGAGTTTGACAATTATATAAAAATATGAATATTAAGCCGGATGTTCTGTCTAACCCACGCTGAGTCCAGGTCGCCAAGGATGGTGACATCAGTTTATGAAACTTGCTAGATATTCATGCTCCCCAGGGGATGATCCATCAGGTTTTATTTCCTCTTATGCAACTTATAAAGTCATCTTAAGTCAGACATAATAAAAAAACCTAATCAAAGCAAATGGGCATGACTTTTTGTCCACGACTTTACAAAAGAAGGCCGGGCCAAAGCAGTGCAGCCACATGAGCAATGTTAGCCATGTTAGCTACGTTAGCTATGTTAGCTTTGTTAGCTATGTTAGCTTTGTTAGCTATGTGAACTATGTTAGCTACGTTAGCTATGTTAGTTTTGTTATCTATGTTAGCTATGTTAGCTTTGTTAGCTATGTTAGCTATGTTAGCTTTGTTAGCTATGTGAGCTATGTTAGCTTTTTAGGGTGACATTTTATAGGTTAGCAGGATGAGGTAATTAGTTTAAGAGAAATCATTTGTGTGCTGAAGCGTTGGACGAGTGGAAATTATGACCTGCTTGTGTGAAACCAATATCCAGGATTCATCTTCCTGGATGATAGGAGTCTGGACCAAATTTGATGGTTATCAATCCGATATTTCACAAAAGTCTAAACCAACCCAACAACGCATTAAGTATTGCAACTAGAAACATCCCTTCCAGGTTAACAACGGAGGTATTTTTTAGAAGATAAGCAACGGAGGACTCGTAATCTGGGTTGATGGACTTGGATGCAGCTGAACGGGGATGTGGAAGCTGTGGAAGATTAACCGCTGCAGGGAAGCGTGAGCGGCTCAGACACCGTTGCTGCTCGGCGTGTCGTCCCCCTGTGAGATACACGCATTTGTTAATAAGTGTGTGTACTCGCTGTGTTACACAATCCCACCCGCCGTGCAGCGCCGGTTGGACGGGGCGGGACTTCGGTCAGCGTGAAACCTTCAAAGGTCGCGGCAGGGGAGGAGGATCTGAGAGAAGAAGAAAGGGGGGGGGGTCAGACCACAGCATTTGACATTTACTGGCCTTTGGCTTCCTTGTCAGACACTCAGCAGGAGAAACTACTGACCTGCAAGTGAAAATAGCATCTTCACCACCGACTGTATATAAGAAGTGGACACAGTCACCGTGATGTCACTCATTGGTTTTGTGGACTACAGCGACTTCTTTTTGCAGCCAGTGAAATCGCCCCCTGGTGGCCAGTAGAAAGAATGCAAGTTTAAGGAAGCTAAGGAGCAAATGGTGACTCAACAGCAATCAATTAGGCTGCAGCTACAGATTTAATTGATTGGTTGCATCAGAGTTTGTTTTTTTTACATTATTATTCCAATATGTCGCAAATTCTTTAGTCGTGGTCATGGCAAAACGTTGGCTTCCTATCAGTCTCGAGCCATGTTTCCATCCAGATAATTGATTTCACATTTTGAAGTATCATATAAGAAAAGCTGCGTGGAAACGGCAAACTTTCTATACATAACAGTTTGGTTTTACTTCCACGGATGTTTCAGACCTCCCGTGTTATATTTAAAAAATAAGGAGATACCCGTCAGCAGTCTTCACTAAACAATGCGTGGGAGCTAAGCTAATGACTAACCGCTAGCCTCTAGCCGTTAGCCGCTAGTCGCTAGCCTCTAGCCGCTAGCCTCTAGCCGCTGCCCTCTAGCCGCTAGCCGCTAGTCGCTAGCCTCTAGCCGCTACCCTCTAGCCTCTAGCCGCTAGCCGCTAGCCTCTAGCAGCTAGCCTCTAGCCGCTACCCTCTAGCCTCTAGCCGCTAGCCTCTAGCTTTTAGCCTCTAGCTGCTAGCTGCTACCCTCTGTGAGTTTGTTTACTCCTCGACTCCTTCCTCGGTCTACTTCACCACAAAAACAATCATTGTTATTTGCACGAATTTGAACCCTGACCTGTAACGAAGAAGCAGGGAGAAGCCTTCGTAAGTCTCCAAACTGATTGATCTCACTTTTCTCTGCATGTGCGCGACGCCTCCCTACAGCGGCGCTGCAACATGGCGCCCTGCGGCGTCTGGGCCTTCTTTCTCCGCAGGCTTTTGTGCTCCTCTGTCAGCATGTGGTTCAGATTTGATCCATTTCCATCCACGGCCCTCATCTCTCATCCAGCCAACACCACGGCTCCTTCTGTGGGCTGAATCTTTCTTAACACCCCACAATCCCAAACAGCACCGGGCAAGAGACGCATGGGCAGAAGATTGGCCCTCAAAGGGATGACGCTTCATGGGGTGCCAGATTACGGCCGTTATCTTCACAAAGAATTCAGAGACAGAATGAGGCCTGGCCACCGAACAGACGACGGTCTTAGCCTCATCCTTTAAGCACAGGGAGAAGAAGAGGAGTCGGCCTTTGTCGCATTATTTGAAATGAACACCCGGGACGCACAAACGGTGGTGAAGGCTGCGTGGGATAAACCAATAAGGGTCACCAGCATGAATAACAGAATTGTATTTATTATCACTTTGACTAAATGTATTTATTCTGACCACGAGCCAATAGAATCGAACTTAAACCAGCCTCATCCATCGAGCTGATTGGCTGCCACCAAGCATTATCCTGCAACATTAATGAAACAGATACGCATAATGATAACCTTGGTAATGAGATGATGCTGTAAAGGTGATGGAAACAGTGCTTTGTGAGACGCCGCCGCCAGTTCGTAATGTTCTCGTTTAATTTCTGGCAGTGTAGATGCACTTTAAAGGCTTCTGCTCAATGAAAATGAAAATACAGGCTGCAAACAGCCACAGCTTTAGTGGATAGAGATAGCATTTTATTTATTAATGAAATGCAGCACTTTTTATGTATAAATATCCTGATGTTTTTCACTGTTTAATAAAGGGACCAGCACTACCGAGTAGTGGGTCACAAATAATGCGTTTATGATGGCAACGACCACAAAGGAGCTTCTTTCATAGCATAGCTGTGCAGTTCTGGAAATTACTTTTGATAAAAACCAAAGATCCACTGGTGGAAAAAAGTAATAATAATAAAAGAAAATGTATATACGTCTTGTAAATATACAGCACTTACAACAATGAATTTAATCCTTATTAAGCCACATAAATTACCTTTCTTTTGAACATACGAGGGGAATGAAAGGCCTCGCCGCTCACGGGTCCAACAGAAAGGTTTTCCCCGACAGAAAGAGGTGAAGTGTGTTAATCTGAGCTACAAAATAAACGGTGTGATTAGATCCACAAAACATATCACACAATCATACAGAAACACTTGTTTTGCTCCCGTCACCAGTTGAGAGCAGCGGCTCTAAACTCACCTCAGCTCAGCTCATACTCGCTCCACTGAAACCTCCCACTTTCTTTCATGTGCAGTGGAACTTCTGCACTTTCAAAATCTGCAGCAGAGCCGTTATCTCGGACAGCCAGGCCTTTCTGGTCAGTAGAGGCATCATCACAAGACCCACCACACACACACACACACTTTCAACCCGTCACTTTTGGCACTCGCTCTGTAATCCATTCATTCCCTCCGTCGTATCAAACTAAGTAAACTACGTTTGAAGCGTCCGAGTAATGATTAGAGGGGAAGCAGACAGTGAAGCGTGGTCATATTGGAAGTTACAGAATTCAATACCAATTAGGACACTTTTTTTTTTGTCACATTGAATCGAGATAAAACCGCACAAGATGAAATAGACGAGGCTGCTGCCCAGAAACTATTCTGGGATTAGAATAAAATCTGTTTATCTTGTGCCAACATTAACCAGCCCAACTTTGACAATGTGGAGACGTTCTACTTTCAGTTTTAAAAGAATATATATATGTATATATATATAATAAATAGATGCAGGTTGGAGAAGATGTTCTACTTTCAATTTTAAAAGAATATATATATATATTTTAAAAGAATATATATATATATAATGAATAGATTACATTACATTACATTAGATGCAGGTTGGAGAACAAAACCGGAACACAGGCGTCTTTAAAGTTCGTGTGAAGGACGTTTTAACTGGATATGAAACATTCTCAATGTAGTAATGATGCCTCCGTGTGACCTACATGAGTAAACAACCCCATCAGCAATGAGATTGTCTATTTCTGTCGTTATTCTGAAGCCTTAATGCTACCAGAGACTCCTTCAGACTGCAGCGTGGCCTCTGGCCGCCCCAGATGTCAGATAGATCAGTTCTGTTTGCATCAATAAGTGTTCACCTGCACAGCTAACACACCTTTACAGAGTCCCAGCTGAAAATGTGAGACGCTGCAAGTGTGCGAGGCTGATGCATGCCTTAAATAATCAACTATGACACTAGTTTTGTGTGTGTGTGTGTTTGTGTGTGTGGCCCAGGAGACCCCTTCTGTCGCTACCACAGAAGCCATTCTGAGTACTCCACCAGGTGCTACATATATTTGTGGAGGCCCGGTTCCAAGATGGATTTGGTCCGAGCGAGGGAGGCAGTAATGTGGATTTTGGCTTCAGGAGTTATTATCAGGCTGCAACATTTAATCTAAAGCTTCAATTTATTTACTAGAAAAAGGAACTCGGTGGAGTCCAGATGTCGGCGAGGTGCGTCTGCAACGAGCAACGCTGTAAAGTTTGATGCAATGAATACAATGCTACTCGTGTCCATATGGAGCAGTGTGTGTGTGTGTGTGTGTGTGTGTGTGTGTGTGTGTGTGTGTGTGTGTGTGTGTGTGTGTGTTGCACTTAGTAAGTCACAAAGCATCGGCTTGATCTGTGCAGACTTTGCAAACTTTTTTTTTTTTTGAAATTGTCTTCAGGCATAATAATAATAATAATAATTCTAACCAGATGCACTAGCGGCTCTGAGCAGCAGCCACCGTGTGTGAACAGTCTGGAAGTTACTTATCTCCTCGGATCGGATGTGGAGATCAAATGAGCAACACTGCGGGACATTGGCAGCAACTCGGGAAACGCGTTCTAATTTACACATGCAGAAGTTTTAATAAAAACACTTCTTGCTTTTGTCTATGGAAAGTTATTATGGCTCCTTTCCAAAAGCAGTTATCTACTCTATGTTTCAATATGTTTTCTCTGCATCACTGTGATGTTACTGTAAGCCCTAAAAAAAACTTTGGGCCTAAATATTTCAAACCGATTCCTCTGATCACCGTCTGCCGTCTTTACAAACGACCAAATAAAGAAATCTTCAAGGGAAATGTTTCCAGAAGAATCGAATCCCAAACCTCGTCACACTTTGAGCCACATCGCAGCTTGGACCCTGAAGAACATCTCAAAAAGAAAACTGCAGCGTCAGAACTATGTAAAGCTAGAACATATCCCAAAAATAGTCATGTTTTCTCCCACTCGTTTTTTTTTTTGCCATATCATATCTTCAGGGCTAAAATAAAAATGATAATAAAGGCATAGAAGTAGAATAAACATCGTCATTCCAACCAACATAGCAGGATGTCAGAGCGGCGGCCATCTTTATAACTGTGACCATTGTAAAAACGTACTTTATGAAGTCACGGACTAAGTGTGTTGTCACCAAAACTACTATCAACAATCACCATTTAATTTGGAAATACATTAAAATGACCACGGCAAACTGTGCAGTGTCCGTTACACTCATTTGATTTCTATGATGTAATCACTGACGTACTTCAGCGCTGCCCAGACCGTTTACACACAAGGAATGAACGATAATGTAAACCCTTAATGACGTCGGACAGGATGAGCAGAGGTCTCGGCTCAGTAATCGGTGAGCATCGCGGCTGCAGACGGTCAAGACGAGAGCAGAGGAACGAGGAAACGAGGCGGAGGAGAAACAATCCGGTGGACCGACAAGTCATCAGTAAACCCGCCTGGGGGCGAGAGCGGAAAACAAACCCGCCCCCGATTGTGGAGAAATATGAAAAACATCCATATTCATGATGAGAAAAAAAAACAAAAGAAGTGTGCGAGTGTGTGCGAGTGTGTGCCAGTGTGTGAGTGTGTAGCAGTGTGTGTGTGAGTGTGTGCCAGTGTGTGCGCTGGCCACGCGACACGACTCTCCCCCTGACACACCGCTGACATTTCGGCCGCCACCAGGAGGGAGGATTCGGTTGGAGGGCTGACAGCTCATCCGTGGACGGAGCCGCGGCTTCTGTGGCGAGCTTTAGTTTCACAACAGGAAGTGAGGATGTGCTCGCCTTTAAGGGATGTTTCATCACCTTAATGTTTACCGTCTATGAGAAGCATATATATAAATGTAGATATGTAGATATGCATGTATATATAGAGAGAAAAACAGAGAAAGAGAGAGAGACCTTTGTGTGAAATTGTCATCATTGTCATGAATTATTGTGCCAAATTGGAAGAAATTCCCTCAAGGACTCGAGAACCACGACAATGGGACGGACTTGAGGTCACGGCGACCTTGACCTTTGACCACCAAACTCGATGCATCAATGCATCGTCCAATCCCGCGTCCTTTGTGTCCAATGTCCAAGAATTTTTGACGAATGGTCGCCCTGCTATGCCGCTGAGAGAGCGATGGCAGAGGAAGAGGAAGAGGAAGAGGATTGACTTTGTCTTAAAAGGCTATGAAAGCCGGGGAAAGACTGATTGGTCCGCCGGGCGTCGGATTGGAAACTGAAGGTGAAACGTCCAAAGCCTTTCAGCGGCGAGGAGTAATAGAGACAGCCAAAGCCAACATCTTCATCCGAGATCAATGCTTTCTAATCCAGGACACATGTACGCATTAATGATCTCTTAACCTCTCGCACCTTTTACTACCCCCCCTCCCCCTTCTTTCCCCTCCCCCCATGGACTCAATCATGTTTGCTGAACATCTGAGGTCCCCGAATCCCCGATAACTCCATCCGACTGGGCAAACAACTACAGCTTTTAAACAAAAATAAAATGAGAAAAAGCAGCCTCCAAATGAAAAGATCTCTCCCCCCCCCTCCCCCCCCGGAGGCGGTCTCCTCCTGATAGATATCACGCCGTTTAACGACGCCATTTTTCTGGAAAAAAGTTCAGGATCATTACCAAGCAGAAAGTGAGAGGTGCATATGTTACCGGCGACTAAAAACAATGAGACTGCCAATTCGCCGATGAGAAATATGTCCGAGCGTGGCGTGCAGGCTGTTGTATATTTATGGGAGCCCATTTGCTGCAGCTGATTTTTATTTTATTTTTTTAACTAGGAACGGGTAGCACACTGTGTTGCATCCAACATGAAATATGAAACCACCAAAGCAAAAACAGGGAGCATTTGGAGAAAGTAGAGCTGGAATATATCCATGCAGGAAGAACAGGTGCTGGCAAAAAGAAAAATAATCCTCATGACTGAGCTCCTCTGGGAAGGACTTTATTGATTAATTTATCTAAAAGCACATATGGATTATAGAAAAACATTAAAAATGGTGATGATGAGCATAAAAGATCACCTTAAATCTGGTACTAGTGGAAAACACCGAACTTTATGTGTATTGGCAGCTTCATCAGACACATCAATACCACCAAGTCACACCAAGTTGACAGGTGAACAGAAACACACACACACACACACACACACACACACACACACACACGACAATCGAACCTTGAATTGAGACTATAGGACGTAGTAAAACTGGAATGGTTTACGACATCATATCCATTAACTGTAGGAAGTACTGTGTTCAGGTAATAATGATAAAAAACTAAATAAATAAATCACCTTCTCATAAATCTAATCTACAAACATGTTATTCATAAACAATGAGAACAAACGAACTGATCGACTGCAAACAGCTCTTCTGAAGGACTGAGCTGGTCGAATAAATAAATTGGTTTCACATTGATTTAGTTCAGCACATTCAGGCTCTGCTTTTCATGTGTTGGCACACACACACACACACACACACCATTGTTCATTTGAGGAAACCGTAGTTTTATATATATTATGCTCAAGAATAACTCTGCGTGGACTCTTTTTTGCCAGTTTGAGACCGTTTGATGTTTAGATTTAGTTTTATTTTTCCCCTCACTTTCTTTTAGTTCTGAAAACATTTTATAAAGAAAGAAAAACTGCAATTTGAGGCGCAATAATTAGCTTTCAGGTAGAAGTTAGAGCAGTGGTGTGTGTGTGGATTCGCATAAGCCTTGCACGTGTGTGCGTGTGCGTGAGCATGTGTGTGTGTGTGTGTGTGTCTGTCAAGCCTTGCAGCTCCAAAACAGTGTCAAACAGCTAAGAAATATAAGTCGCTGCCAAAATGTCAAAAGTGTGGCATTGTGCAGCGATAAAGCCGGCTGCTGCTGCGGCTGCATTAAATTAAATTAGTTCAAAATGTTAAGTTGTTCCGCTCAGAGAGCACAGTCAATAAGAGGGGCTTGTTCACGAGGCCGGAGGCTGTGTTCCTGCTGCTTTCCCTCTTCTGACTCGTTCCCCGGCCCAGTATGTCCTGAAAAAAAGAGAGAGTTTCTCTCTTCTTTTTTGTTGTTGTTGTTGTAATAACACACACAGGGAGCGGTGGCACCAAACAGCCCGGAGCTGTGGAAACCAGAATGGACCGGATCCACTGCATTGACCCCGTCAGGGCCGCGGGGGTTTGGTAGATCCACCTCACGCCTCCTGGTCGGTTACACCTTCGTGTTCTCTAATTAGAGTCTGAGGCGGAGGGATATTTGTTTTTGGGCTGCGAAGACATCTGCGTTCTTTTTGATCAGCGGATAATAGTATTTGGCCTCAGTGATAATTATGTCTTATAATTAAAGTGTTATTATGAAATCACATTTGGAGGCGCTCTGAATGTAGGACACTTCATATCCTGTGGGTACGTCTCACATGAAACGTTTGGAAAAAATGCTTTTGTTTATAGTTTTTACGCTGAGATCTGAGATCGTCACACTAATTCAGTACAAAACAAATACATGTTATTTAACTAGTAGTGTAAGGCAGCCGTGGACAAGACAACAGAGACTCCCAGAGACAGAGACACTGCCCTCCAAGGGTACGAATGGATCGGCTGTGAAGAGAGTGTTCCAGTGGGCCATCGGTTGGGTCTCTCATTGACTGCAGGGAATCGAGCCGATCGATCGGGAGGCTCGGTCGGTCGATCGATCGGCGTCGGGCGAGCTACTTGGAAAGAGCTGCGCCGCCACTCTGCTGTGATTTAAAGGAAGCTGCACCGGACGCTACGCTGCAGGTAAATGGAGCTAAAGCCATTTAATTACAGCACTGAACCAACTACATTCAAGCTATTAACATAACATTATTTTGTATAAATGTGTGTATAGGCCCAATATAAATATCATATTTTGTTTATGTAATGAATAACATATTCATATACATTATACATAATGTCAATGCACACTTCATCCTAACGTCCATGGAGCGTCACACACTTTACTACCGGAGTAATATCCACCTCCCTTGCCCTCGTAATGTACAGCGTAGTACTACTTCACTGTGGGGGCGGAGTCAGGTAGGACTACTTCACTGTAGGGGCGGAGTCAGGTAGAACTACTTTACTGTAGGGGCGGAGTCAGGTAGGACTATTTCACTGTAGGGGCGGAGTCAGGTAGGACTATTTCACTGTAGGGGCGGAGTCAGGTAGGACTACTTTAATGTAGGGGCGGAGCTAGGACAACTTCACTGTAGGGGCGGAGTCAGGTAGTACTACTTCACTGTAGGGGCGGAGTCAGGTAGGACTACTTAACTGTAGGGGCGGAGTCAGGTAGGACTACTTTACTGTAGGGGCGGACTCAGGTAGGACTACTTTACTGTAGGGGCAGAGTCCGGTTGGACTACTTCACTGTAGGGGCGGAGTCAGGTAGACCTACTTTACTTTAGGGGCGGAGTCAGCTAGGACTACTTTACTGTAGGGGCGGAGTCAGGTTGGACTACTTCACTGTAGGGGGCGGAGTCAGGTAGGTCTACTTTACTGTAGGGGCGGAGTCAGGTTGGACTACTTCACTGTAGGGGCGGAGTCAGCAGAGTCGACACCCTCCTTTTCAAGTGTCCTCCCGTAGTCCAAGAGGCCGGCAAATAAAGTGATGATGCGCCTCAAGGTCTGGTCTAGGCCGGTTCTGTCATCTGTAGTTTTGATGTCCACACTCAAGGTCTTCCTGGGTGCATCAGGACAGCCATCTGTTTAGTGCAAACAGCCTGCTGAATCTTACATCTCCTCTCCTGGCTGGTGGCAGAGGGCCACTGATAAACACCTCGGCATTGACAGAGCTGACTGTGTTTAACAAGTCAATAAAGTCTCTCTTCAGAACTTCAGACTCTTGTTTCACAAGATCACAGCTTCCCGTATGCAGAATTATGTTTTTCACCGTGGGATGGTTAGCCACGATGTCCAAGATTTTGTCTCTCATATTAGAGACCATATCCGTCGGAAAGCAGAGTATTTTGGTATTCTTGCTGCACACTGTTCTCACATCTTTTACAGCATAGTCACCAACAATCAGAGTATCCGGCCCAGTCTTTTCCTGCGGCCTTTTACGTTCACATTTACTCTCAGTTCTTACCCTGCTTTGGGAAGATAGCTGCTTATCCAGGTCCACCGATTCAGGATCCTGCGACAATGGAGCAAATCTGTTTTCAAGTTGTAGTCTTGGTTGTTGTGTAGGTTCTTTGGTGGGTTTACTTTTCCCAGCTGTTCTCGGCTGTGTCCAGCTGCGTGCCGGGGTTGAGGAGGAATTCTGCCTCCGTGGTAGTGCGGGCCAGCCAGTCGCATCAGAAATCTCAGGATTCTGGGCTCTGCCTGTTAGTCGTCCTCCCACATCCTGAGAGAATGATTTCCTCTTCGGCTTTAAACCGAGAGAGTTCCAGGGTGGACTACCATTTGAGGAGTCATTTACATCTGCACAACCCTCCTGTTTCTTGGTAGGCCTGGTGGTGCTAGTTAGCTGTGTAGCTTGCACTTGTCCAGGATTTTGAGTCCATGGTAAAGTGGTATCGTTCTCACACGGTCCATTTACCTCCGAGTTCACTTCTAGTCGGGAGATTTTTATTTCCATGACTGCAATCTTCTGCAGGAGTTTGTAGTAGTTGTCCATGGAAAGGGCTGGCATCTTGTTGCTACTTAGCTTTAGCTTAGCTGCTAAGTAGCCTATAGCGATTTGTCTCTAAACCAGCGGAATTTTAAATCTACAGAGAAATAGAGTCCCAGTGACTTTGAAGTGTCCAGCAGCTGCTGTTCAAGGACTCTCACAGAAGAAAAATAAAATGTAGGAAGATATTAGCAGAAAAAATGCAAGCAGAAGCGAGAGCAAGCAGAAAAAGCGTCTGCACTGTAAGAAGCCGGAAGCCAAAAACAGACAGACCCGCCTTGGTAATAACCCGCCTCTTGCCCAATGCATGCTGGGACAGACTCCAGCCACTCCCCCTCCACCGTAAACAGCATAAGCAGTTTAGAAAATAGATGGCTAGATGGATCCCTCTGATATATCTCCTCGCCGTGCTCTCTGCCTGTCAGCATGATGTCACTACTTGTCATCAGGGGCCACAGGATGCTTTTCCAATTCCAATTCAATCAGGGAGAAAATGAAAATCTCACTGGGCTGTATTATTTATACACAGGGAGCCTGCTTTCATCATTTCTGCGATCAGCAGCCTGCCCTCATTATGCAGACACACACACACACACACACACACACGTCAAGACACACTTAGACATATTTTGCATTCACATGCTGACCTAGAGGAAGACCTGGAGCCCGGCCCCTGGCAGAGATACTGTAACGGTATTCCTTAAAGGAAGTGGTTCGTGCTGTGTGTTTGAGGACAGTGACCAATGTACAGTGACTCGAGGAGTCAATTGTTTAATGTGGAGGTGTGCGTTTTGGCAAGATTTATAAAAAATAAAAATAAAAGGTTACGTGAGAATAACCTCAGTTAAATGGGGGAAAAAGGTCCTACTGCATATTACATTACATTTAGCTGACGCTTTTATCCAAAGCGACTTACATGCTATACAGTAGACCGTAGACACAGCAACGGTGAGTAATTAGGGTTAAGTGTCTTGCTCAAGGACACAACGACACAGACTGCCGGAGCCGGGGATCGAACCACCGACCCTCTGATTGAAAGACCGACTTGCTAACCACTGAGCCACAGTCGCCCCCTCAAGACCATATAATGTTGATACCATCCAAATGGCTTCAAACTAAATCTGAGGAAACGTTTGCGATGCGAGATGACAGCAAACCTGCAAGCGCGCCCTTGAATGACCTTCCATATCTGTGCAGGGTTAGGACTTTGAAGAAGGGTCCCTTTCAAGCCCGGCTGATCGTGTCCGAGGAGTCAGATGCAATCTGCCGAGATGCTGCACCAGGAAGACCCGAGACCTCATCCGTCATCCTGCCACCGGCCTTTGGAAGATCTCAATGCGATCTCTATATTCTGTTGAGTGTTTGCTTGTCTGGTGGTTCTGTGGTTACTGCCGGCTGCGACAACAAATTGCTCCTCCGGGATGTCCTCGATCTTGTAAACTCTCTCTACGAAGATGTCGCTGTCAACGGTTTTCACGGGGACTATTTCTTCAGGAGGAAGTAGTTCTCATGAAAACGTTTGGCTCAGGACCTAGAACTACTTCTAGGGCCATTTAGGATGTTTTTAAGCACATAAAACCCAAACTAGAGACCACTGGAGTGCATCAATTGGCTTGACTGACCCTTTAAAAAGAAAAAAGCAAAGCCGCGCTTCTAGATTGCACAACTTCTTCCTCTCTACTTTTAGTACACACTGTTGCGTTTAATTGGGACGTACTACTTCCTCATGTCTTTGAACTTTGACCCTCTTGCTCTTATGTCTGCTGTGCAAAGAATTGTGGGTCAGAATAGCCATAAAAGTGACTGGATGTAGTAGAACATCCTGGCATTTGACACATTTGACGATGTATTGGGACATACTTAATGGTAATACTACCATCTACCGTAGTCTTGGTGGTCATATCAACAGGTCATTTATTCTTTTGCAAAGGAGCAGAGACAGATATACAAGTTTTCCTTATAACACAGTCACAGGAGGCCTCATGACGTCTTCGTAACCTTCCTCCCGCCATATGATAAGCAATGATGCGTCGTCTCCAGTCAGGCGCATCCCATATGATGACAGTGCTTCAGTCAGGGACATACAGATATCAGAGATCCATGGACTCCTATAAGGGACATAAGTCATAATTAGATGAAAGTTCACCTAGAAGTCATAGGCCATATAATATATAATATATATGTGTAGAGGAAAACAGTTTTTCCCCAACACATGGGTGCTGGAGTGCACAGGAAGTCTTCTCTAGAAGTCCCTTCAGCTTCCAGGTCATCCATCTTTGCTTAAGGATATGTGTCTCACATTTCTTTTTCACAATTGTCATCTTCAGCTGGTCATTAACCAACAAACTAACATGAGTCCAGGAGGCGAAATGTATTCATTCAGCGTGAGACGTTATAAAGTTTTGCGAGAAGTTACTGTAAAGGAGCCGGCGCTCTCTTCACCCGGCGCGAGGTGAATCGTTGCAGCAATTAATTTCACGAATCCGCGTCTCCGCCACATCAACTGAGGGTTGGAGAACAAAGGGAGGAATAAAAGGAAATGGGGGAAACGGAGCCGAGTTTAGAGGACGACGTGTCACGGCGGCGGAGTCTTAAATTCAGCCGAGGAGCAGGACGTGACAGGGGCCATCTCCCCGACACCGGAGAGGCTTAATCATCTCTCATGGTTTCACACATCATCGCTCCTCACTCCAGATTAGATAAATCACTCCTTTTAATAAAGCCTTTCCGGGAGTTTGCAGACTCTCGGAGGAAATCGTGATCTACGGTGTCTCCGACAGTGGTAATGTCAAATATCTACATAAGTCCCTCACCAATACTACGCTGGTATATTACCTTGTTGGTCACTGAAGGTCATCGCTGTGACGCTTGTCACCATTTTCTGTTGGAGTGAAACCTCCGGAGGTATAGCAGAAGGCTCCGGCAGCTCGGTGGCCTCAGATGAAGTCATCAGCCGGTCTGCAGGCACAGCCGGAGGTTCAGGGAGTCTTCGTAACTCATGCGGTGAATATTACAAGATCCTGTCAAGTGCTTTCAAAAGGAGGTCCTGTGGAAGTTCAAGTCATTGAAGTGTTTTCCGAACCTGAATTTTTGCAGATTGCTTTTTTAATTTCAGCTGTGCACATTGAAGCACCAACAATGAAATAAAATAGCAAAACATAAACAATACAATGAAAGTATTGTGCAAACATAATACTCATTTTGTCCTGATCCGATGTGAGGTCCCGGGACAGGGATGTCATATGTGTACAGATTGTAAAGCCCTGAGAGGCAGATATGTATTTGTGATTTTGGGCTCTACAAAATAAACTGAATTGAAAAAAAAAAAGAATTTAACTAATTATTTTTCTTTTTTCTTTTAAATTGAAATACAAGTGAGTGTTTACTTGGCCCCAGAGACCAAAACAACGGTGTGTGTGTCCCTTGTGTTTTCCTTGGAAAGCTGAAGCAGGTTGGTTTGTCCCTTCTGGGCTACCGTAGAAACACACGGGCTCATATAAAAGGGCATTGATGCGATCTCTCTTTTCACAACAGTGCATCCCTTTCTCCATCGGACTCCCTCTCCTGCAATGACACATCCACACCCACCAGAAACCACTAACCCTTTAGTTACATCCTGTTGTCCTTTATTTAAGTCACAACCCGCCGGGTCTCCTGGGGGATCCACGGCCATTCTCAGGCCAGATGGTTTTACTCCCAGCGTGTTCTGGTTCTGCCCCTGGTACCTCAGGGGGAAGCCCAGGGGGGGTCGCGATCAGCTGACCAAACCATCTCAAAACCAGGTCCTTTCAGTGTGGACGAGCAGCTCCGCTCAGGGTGAGAACACACAACCTGCAAAGGAAAAACTCATTTTGGCCCTTTTGGTGTTTTCAATTTCACTCTCTACCGAGAGCTCGTGGGCCCAGATGAGGACGTCGACCGGTAAGCTGAGACCAACTCTAGATTGACAAATGCAATCTGGTTCAAACACAGTCATCTCCGCCGACAATTGTTTTTTGGGAGAGTAATTTATTCAAAAGCACATCCCACGAGAGCTGCCGGGCTTCCGTTGAGCCGTTTGGATGCCGATATGAAAGTTCCTCTGAAATAACCGCTTGATACACAGCATTCCTCTGGTTTGAGCTGAAGAGGATACAGCCTTTCAAGTCACGAGGTTCAAATCAGGTCAAAATAAAGTTGCACACATGCATCTCTCTGCCTTGATTTGCATCAAACCGAAACCAGCTGCATAACACCATCATGCCTTGTCTGCAGTTTGCTCCACAGTCGGGCTACCCACAATACCTTTGGGTAAAAAAAAGGATGGAATTAAAGCTGCACATATGGTAGATTTCCAATGCAAGTCGTTACAACTTCTTCTATAAAAGAATATTTTTTCCCGTGCGAGGAACCACCAGTATTCCATCAGAGAGCCGGAAACAAACCTCCGACGTCGCCCTGAGGGAACGAGACGCTTCATGAAGCCCGGTGTGATGCAGAAGAGCTTTATTTCTGAGGGGCGGCCATCAAAGCTCACACTGGTCGGCTTCTCGCTGCGTGTGCATTCGCTAACCAAGAAACACAAGAACACAGATTTTTGTTTTCTGAAACGACTCAGTGCATTTACCGTTTTTTAGGGGGGGGGCCGTTAAAACTTACAGTGAACAAAAAGAGGGTAAAATGATTACCAAACAAATAATAAACAGGTACCAGTCACTAAGTTAATACACAATACCACCCAGTACAGCCCCCAGTCCGTTAGTACATTTCCACTATAAACTCCATTACTTTAACCTCGGCGGGGAGCAGCTAATCAAGTCCAACACATTGGCACAGAGTCCGGGTCTCGGGGGAGAGGTTGGACAAGATGGAGGCGGCGGCGGCGCCAGAGACGGCGGCGTGGAGGAGGTGACGATGAGACACTGCGGGCTGCATCCGCATTCTCTCTGAGGCGAGCGAGATAAACAAAAAGTGCTCGTGCTAAATTAATTAGGCTTCCAGGGCCTCAGCGAGGCGAGTTGAGTGTAGATTTTAATTAAGAGCCGAGGCTGCAGGGTTTCTCCGGCCCTCAAATTATTTGGTCTGTTCATTGCTTCAGTCATTTATTTTTATTTTTAATGACTTTCTGTTTTTATTAAGACCATTATGCAAAAAAAATACAAAGTTTATCTGAGTAAGTTTAAAATGTTTCTCTACAACAACGGATGCAACAACGGATGAAATGACACAGAGAATGTGTCGGTGTTGGGTTGTTACTGCGTTTGTTCACTCAGCACTCAAAAGAAAAGAGGGGGAAAAGAAAAGAGGGGCAAAAGAAAAGAGGGGAAAAAGAAACCTCAGGACTTGCTGAACTCGGCAAAGGAGGAGGATGATAGAGGGAGGAGGAGGAGGGAGGGAGGAGGATGGTGGAGAGGGGAGGATGATAGAGGGGGGAGGATGATGGAGGGAGGAGGGAGGGAGGAGGAGGGAGGGAGGGAGGAGGATGGAGGAGGATTATTGAGGGAGGAGGAGGAGGATGGATGAAGGAGGAGGATGGCGGGAGGGAGGAGGATGGTGGAGGGAGGAGGAGGAGGAGGATGATGAAGGGGGGAAGAGGATGATGGAGGAGGAGGATGATAGAGGGAGATGGAGGGAGGGAGGAGGAGGGAAGGAGGGAGGAGAAGGATGGAGGGAGGAAGAGGATGCAGGGAGGGAGGAGGATGATGGAGGGAGGAGGATGGTGGATGAGGATGATGGAGGGTGGAGGAGGATGGAGGGAGAAGGAGGATGATGGAGGAGTATGATGGAGAGAGAAGGAGGAGGATGATGGATGGTGGAGGAGGATGATGGAGGGAGGAGGAGGAGGATGGTGAAGGGGGGAAGAGGATGATGGAGGAGGAGGATGATAGAGGGAGAGGGAAGGAGGGAGGAGAAGGATGGAGGGAGGAAGAGGATGCAGGGAGGAAGAGGATGCAGGGAGGGAGGAGGATGATGGAGGGAGGAGGAGGATGGAGGGAGAAGGAGGATGATGGATGGTGGAGGAGGATGATGGAGGGAGGAGGAGGTTGATGGAGGGAGGAGGAGGAGGATGGAGGGGTATGATGGAGGGAGAAGGAGGAGGATGATGGATGGATGGTGGAGGAGGATGATGGAGGGAGGAGGAGGAGGATGGAGGGAGGAAGAGGATGCAGGGAGGGAGGAGGATGATGGAGGGAGGAGGATGGTGGATGAGGATGATGGAGGGTGGAGGAGGATGGAGGGAGAAGGAGGATGATGGAGGAGTATGATGGAGGGAGAAGGAGGAGGATGATGGATGGTGGAGGAGGATGATGGAGGGAGGAGGAGGATGATGGAGGGAGGAGGATGATTAATAATTATCATGGAGGCCGTGAACCGATGGCCAGAAGATGATACGGGTTATCTTCCTGACAGGCCATTCAATACCATCATCCTCCTCCCCCCCCCCCCCCCCCCCCCCACTCTTTCTTCATTCCCCAACTTCCCTCGCTCCCCTGGTGACTCAGCAAGTCTCTTGAAGGAAACCTGGAGCAATACTTTGCCATAAATACAGATTTCTGAGTATCAAACACTCACCTCTTGTGGTCGACTCCCTGCTTGAAGCTTGCATCTTTGCAGGGCTGCAGCACAGCTTGGATTCCCTGACCCCCCTTTCACTGAAAAATAAATAAATAAAAAAGGATAAAGATCTTCATTGAAAATTGTTAAACCACTACTGCAGCAAAATCTCCTCCTCAGTTTGGTTAGTGGGAACCAAAATACTCATTATTTGCCAAAATCTTCGAGGAAATGTTGAAATAATAATAAGTAAAGGTGTAATATTTAGCGAAAAAGTCCAAATAAATCGATATGAAGAGAATAAAGCTGCCCTTTCAGCTGCAGGCTATATTATAGACAGAATGCTCTTTGGCAGGATTTTTCAGAGATCTGACAATTAACACTTTTTCAGAGAGTTTTTTATTTTCACAGCAGCATGAGACAATTTGCAGAGACCCAAAGAGTTGTTATCTTTCACTGAAAGCTACAGTTTACCATGCTGGAGGAGGACGTGTTGTGCCTGTGTGATCACACAGTATCTGCTGAGCCCAGCTGCTGGTCCATCACTCCCACTGCTGGGTTTGTGTTAAAACACAACAACACATGCACTATAATGCACACCGCACGCTCTTCGCTCTGAGGAGTGAACAGTTGAGTCGGTTTGTGCAACATTTTGGTTCCAGAGTTGAATGACGGCAACTACTGGATTGCCATGAATCCTGATGACTTCTTGCAGCCATCACCGCCGCTTTGGGTTTTTCTTTGATTTACGTCCAAATACTAAAATGCAAAAACAACCTGTTTTATTGGAGCATCAAAAGAGACGAGTGCAGCTCGTTTGTGTGTTTTTGTGGCCAAAGAGGTAAAAGGATGACATAACTGAATACTGTCTGATGTAGTTGGTCGTTGCATTTCAATGGCACGAGTCTGATTTTAAAAGAAGTCCACACAAAGTCAAGAGGGATCGTAGGGTATGAACAGATGTGGGAAGATGCATCTGCTGAAGTTGAAACGGTTCCTATTTGAGCGAAAAACCTTCCCGAAGCTCGTCATGAACTTACATAATTCAAGCATGACAAATGGGATTAAAGTATAACTGCAATCAGAGCTCTGAACTAACATTTTTTTTTAAAACACTCAAATCAGACCAACTGAAACCAACGATGGCTCCGAGTTCCTGAACTCACGGAGCCGGACCGGCCGGCGGGGACAAATTATCTGGCGGAAAACCGGACAGCCAGCCAGGCTGCCACCAGCCCAAGAAATAAATATAGAGAGGCACACTGAGGCAAAGCGAATTATGCCGACTCTGCACGCCTACGAGGGGCAATTTGAGCCAATTTGCTATGTTCCCCGTACAGCCTCTCCTGAATGTATTTGAAAGAAAAAGAGAGAACATAAAATACATATAGGTGTCGAGCTTCTGTGGTTATTACAGCGACGCTAACTTATAAACATCTTGACTACAAAGTCCAAACAAGTGAAATAGTCGAGGAACCTGCATGAATCTGAACGAGGAAATCCAAAGTGGTTTCCTGTCCTCTTTTCAAACGCAACAACTGCACAGATATTACATATTGTCCACTTTTAATATAAATTCTGACTCTAAAAAGGCCAAGTACAGGAAATTTAAATGAAGAAGCTGCTCAAATGTGACCTCAATTACCACTTTCCAGCCCGGCCACCTTTCCAGGTCGTGCAGCAGACGGTTCAGTCTCCGTTCACACCGGCTCGGCATTCATTTCACCGGGAAGCTGGAAGATTGAACTGGAAACAACATCCCGCCTCTCTCTGCAGGTTCGCTTCATTTAAAGTATTGTGTGGGGAATGTTGGCTTTTCACAAAATTTTACAACTCTTTCACGTGACTGACAGGTTTTTCCCAATTGCACCTAATCTCCCCCGGTAATAACTATTCTCTTGTGGAGTCAAACTGCCTCCACGTGTTGGATTGAGCGTCGCCAGAGAGATATTTCTAGTGATATTCCATAAAACAAAATCTGCTACTTTGTTCTTACCTGAAAATACTGTAAAACCGATACAGACCTGTGTAAAAGCAGCCAGGCTGACGGACTATTACCGTAATGTTGGACCCCTCCAGTGAGCGTATGGGCTGATGGTATGGCTGCATCCCAGAGAGTCAAAGGGCTTCCACTTGACTGATATAATGGAAAGTATAAATATAGGTACTCAGCTGGCGAGTACATGCCGAGTGGATATAATAACAATTATGATTTGCTCGTTGCTTACAGACATTGATTACGTCTATTAACCGTAGAACACTAACGTTGGCTGATTTTCACCTGAGAGATTGTGATTACATTATTTTCATTGTGTTGCTTTTGTCTGAGCTGTGTTGGTCCTTGTGTAGCTTCATGCTGCTCACTGACGTTATTGAAGGTGGGCGTGTCTTTACGGAAGGTGGGCGTGTCTCTATTGGAGGTGGGCGTGTCTCTCTGCTCCAATCCCTGGTTGTTTCAACCTCCACGTGTTACGTTAGTGATAGAGGGTGAAAACATTCCAGATGGTTTTCCCATTGAAGGAGACTTTTCCTCCATTATTTATGTTTTTAATCAGGTTTTATTGACGATTTCCTAATTTTTCATCCGATTTTGAGCCTTTTTTCAGGGTCCCCCACATGATACCTGTTTTTAGTTTTATGAGAAGTTCTACAGGGTAAAATAAAAGAAGAGTACTTCAATGTGCCTTGTGTTGTTGTATTTGAATATATTTTGATGAGAAGTATATTTTATCAGGTACTTTATATTGGGTGAAATATACCCGATGTTAGTGATGGTGTTACTATGTTTAACGTTAGTGTTCGAGGGTTAAAGACTGAAGATATTTACCCATTTAATTGGACATATGCTCATTTTCAGGTTCTTGTTAGAACATGTTTACACGTTTATAAATCACATCATTTTGTTGAATCACATGTTTTCTGATCTAGACAGCCCACAAAAAAAACGGGGTTTTCTTATTCAGTTTGTGGGTTGGTAGGTGTATTATTATTAATGTTTCTATCAGCACAGTATAACAAATTCCCGGCCTACGTGTTTGTGGTAACGACGTATCGAGCCGTGCGTCGGAGTCGTTATCGCCTCGCTCATCTCTCCGAGCTGCTTCTGCTTTGAAGGCCTGCCGAGCCCAGCGACCTCCTCATTGGCAGTCCGGGCGGCGGCTGGCGAGCAGACTGAGCAACGCACAGATGGCTTCAGATACACTGCTTAAAGCCATCCTTCACTTTAATGTCGCCACTGTACGGCCAGGCGAAGGCTTTCCTCTCCGTCTTTCTCTGGACACTAAGAGAAAGAAAGTCGCCGGCGTCCCCCCGCTGACTCACAACCACCTGCTCGGTATTCCGGACGGCGGGTGAAGGGCGGGAACGCTCCCCTCTCACCTGCAAATTGAACAAAGGAGAGGAGACTTTATTCCCGGCAATTCTGTAACTCAGCCCGGTATACGGTCAGCAGAAATAACAACGCCGTCGCGCCCCTTTTAGAGTCTCACAATGGCTGTTTGACGAATACCCCAAACACAGCACTTATTCCATCTTTTATTCCCGCCGCCCGAGAGATTTCTGCTGGCATGAAATAAAAAGGACGTCCTCGCCACTCATAGCTTTAGAAAAATGGATATATGCTGTATTATGCCAAAGTAAAATACTTCAAGTTGATTTGTCTTTTGTCCTCGTAGTTCCTCCTTTTGTTGAGGAGAAATGCGGAGTGCACTTTCTAACAATGAGCCGTCCTGTGGAGGTGTGATATTAGAAGGATGGGTGACTCGGAGATAATCCTCACTATGAAGTGATGATTCATCTGAAGGGGGGGGGGGATTAAAGAAGGAGGAGAGAGAGGGAGGGGGGGGCTGGTCTCCACATGACTTTTAAACAAGATGTAAAGGATAGGAATCAAACACACAGGCAAATTGGACCACAGTGCTTCCTAATCACTCACTGTCTGCACCTGCAAACTCCAAAATGAAAGAAAGCAATTGGACCAAGAGATTAATCTGAAATGAAATCTTTGTAGAGTATCCGTTTCACGCCGGCACATGTGGGGAATATTAATATCTGAACTGGGAGGAAATTCTCCTCGAGCCTCGTATGTTCCCGTTACCTGGCGTCATCTGAATGTAGACACACATTGTACTCGATCGTATATTTTGTTTAATCAGTAACAGTTTAATCCCGCTCGGTAAATCAACTCTGCAGCCGCGTCGGGTGAACTTCTTGGACGGATTAACATCAACACAACAAATCACCTCATACGAATGTACCCGCTTCCCGGAAACGAGCGCTTTGCAGCCATCGGAAGGAAGGGCAATGCACCCGAGGGGGACAGAAAGGGATGCAACCACCAACCACCAACGCCGGGTGCTGCTGGGAGAAACCTACAGAGCAGGATGGCGGGTCTATGGAGAAGGTCTACGCCTCCACACCGTGAAGCAGTGGAGAAAGTAGAGCTCCACCAGCACCACCAGTCACAAGTGCCCCATTACAACAGAACATGTGGATCAAGGATCGGCCTCCACAGCCACCCAGAGGCCCACCAACAGGAGGACCATCACACTTTCTAATCCAAGAAAAATCGCTTTCTATTACGTTCCGTTTACGAGGATCTGTGAACGCCGGTTTAAATATACAGCCGTTTAGGAATGAGTGCCGGACAAAAGCCTCGGCCTCATTAGTTTCTGGCCTCTACTTGAGTTTATTGACCAAGCGCCGTAAAGTACAGCACCCTGAGCTCCCATGCTATAGAGGGGAGGCAGCTGTGATCATAAGGCACATACAGAGGTCAGAGGTCGTTCTGATGAGTTCTCCATACCGAAGATCGAAAATCTATCTTTGAATCTGTCAATCCTTGTGCCGTTCCTCTGGCCTGACAGACAAGAGTTTATGGCTGCAGTTTTAATTAAACTGCAAGATATGAGAGTAGATTGGAGCGTCTATTAATTTTTATCTGCGCTTCAGGCTGATGAATTGATGGCTGCATCGTAACCTGCGCGCAGCCATCTTTCTCCACATCTTCTTTATGTTCAGCTCAAAGTCAAAAACATCCGTATCTACAGACCACAGGTTGACCTAGTTAGTCGTGCAGTGTTGTAAATTGATCAAATAAATCAATGATTCAGACGTTCTTTATCCCAAGATAATTTGTAGAACTGAGCTCACCGACTGATGACATATTTTTACAGTCTCGGGAGAATATTAGGAAATCTAGTGACCAGGTTTCACCGGCTGAGCTGAGGACTCGCCCTGAGACAGCAAGGACAAAAGAAATTGGACGAGGCCAGCAGGAAAGCAGAGCGGCCGGTCAGATGAAGAGATCATGATGGGATGTCGGATAAGCATCTCTACAGGACTGTGGTGCGGCGAATTAAGCAGCAAATTTGGCAATTTGACGCAGTGTGGCCCCTGTTGAGGGGCGATCGAGTGCAGTGAACGAGGGCCAGTCGAGGAAGTCGTTACTAGTCCGACCAGGAATTACTACGGACTTCCCTTTAATGAGCGTTAATTCCCTTCAATACTCATAAACACCCACAAATGACTCTGTTGAATCCAGAGATGGGACATAGACTTGGACTCAAGTCACACTGAAGTTGCACACACAGTAACTAGAGACTCAACTTGGACTTGCCCTCTGAAAGACTTGGGACTTGACTGGGACACTAAACCGAAGACTTGGGACTTGACTGGGATAGCTTGACGACTTGGGACTTGATTGGGATAGTTCAAAGACTTGGGACTTGATTGGGATAGTTCAAAGACTTGGGACTTGACTGGGATAGTTCAAAGACTTGGGACTTGACTGGGACACTAGATCGAAGACTTGGGACTTGACTGGCACACTAAGACTTGGGACTTGACTGGGACACTAGATCAAAGACTTGGGACTTGAATGGGACACTAGATCAAAGATTTGGGACTTGACTGGGACACTAAGACTTGGGACTTGACTGGCACACTAAGACTTGGGACTTGACTGGGACACTAGATCGAAGACTTGGGACTTGACTGGGACACTAGATCGAAGACTTGGGACTTGACTGGGACACTAGATCGAAGACTTGGGACTTGACTGGGACACTAAGACTTGGTACTTGACTGGGACACTAAGACTTGGGACTTGACTGGGACACTAAGACTTGGGACTTGAATGGGACACTAAGACTTGGGACTTGACTGGGACACTAAGACTTGGTACTTGACTGGGACACTAAGACTTGGGACTTGACTGGGACACTAAGAATTGGGACTTGACTGGGACACTAAGACTTGGGACTTGACTGGGACACTAAGACTTGGGACTTGACTGGGACACTAAGACTTGGGACTTGACTGGGACACTAAGACTTGGGACTTGACTGGGACACTAAGACTTGGGACTTGAATGGGACACTAAGACTTGGGACTTGACTGGGACACTAAGACTTGGTACTTGACTGGGACACTAAGACTTGGGACTTGACTGGGACACTAAGAATTGGGACTTGACTGGGACACTAAGACTTGGGACTTGACTGGGACACTAAGACTTGGGACTTGACTGGGACACTAAGACTTGGGACTTGACTGGGACACTAAGACTTGGGACTTGACTGGGACACTAAGACTTGGGACTTGACTGGGACACTAAGACTTGGGACTTGACTGGGACACTAAGACTTGGGACTTGACTGGGACACTAAGACTTGGGACTTGACTGGGACACTAAGACTTGGGACTTGACTGGGACACTAAGACTTGGGACTTGACTGGGACACTAGATCAAAGACTTGGGTATGTTGCGCAAATCTGCTTTCGTTTCTCCCAGTTTCCCTTTTCTTTCTCCCTGTGTTTGGAAGTAGGAGGACGAGTTGAGAGAGGCAGAGGAAATTTGGGTCACGCTGGAAGCCGTGATGACGGTATAATGCAGCGGCACAATCTCGGCTGCAGCGCAGAATAAATCACAGACGCAACACCCGTCACACATAATAACTAATGGCTCCTCTCGACACTGAGCCGGAGCACAATATGACTCTGTAACCAACAAGTTAGATACATTAATCTGACACCTGACATTGAATACCCCAAACTGGCAAAAACACACACACACACACACACACCTCTCTCCAACTCAAGCCAATGACATTTCCCAACTACCTCCGAGGCCCCCAAACAAAGATTGATCAGAGCAAAAAGGTATCAAGCAGGAGATTATGGGGCCGAGTTCCCAGAGTTTCCATTACGGGACATCTAATGCGTTTATAAGGGTACGCTCTTAATGGGCAGCGAGAGCCGTGTGCGTGGGTGAGGTCATCCATCACGGACGGACATCCGGGAAGGTTAATGTCAGCCCGGATCGGACCCAAGCGCACATCTATTCAGCATCCAAATCTCCGGTGACAACGCCGAGCGGTTTGGCCGCCACCTCCTCGCCGACAGCCGTGATGCATGCGGCCCGGCGCGCCGCACAACAGTTAGCATGCCGCGTGGCCTCAGAGTCCAGCTTCAAATAATGCCCTCTTGCACGAAGCAGTCATTATCAGAGAGGGTCACGGCTGCAGAAGATTTATTTAATTATTTAAATTGTCATAGCAATGTTAACTTGCATGATAAACGGATCTCGAAATTAAATGAAATAATAAACTATATCCTGCCTGTATATCTCGTCTGATACGTGCCACGGTGCTAACTCTCAAAAATATGTTTCTTTTATGATTTTTTCATTTTTTAGTAACTCAAAAGCACTTTGAAATGCAGCTCTCTGCCTTTTATGTCGAGCTAGAGTTGTTCAGCAAATTAATGTTGTAAATAATTTCCTTTCATTTGATTTTTTTTTGCATAATGAAACAAGCCATTAGTTTTAGACGTAAACTGCCAGCAGCAGAAAGGCAGAACTGAGTACACTTCGCTCGCAATATCTCTATAAAATAATTATAATAAGCAATGTTTCTGAAATCATCGGGCAATCGGGCAATCATCGGGCTACCTCAACTATCCCGGGAACGCTCCCGTTTCCCAGGCCCCCTGAACTGTCTACTGGCAGACACTGATTCGGAGCTACAGGTCAGCCGATGCCAGAGATCCTCGTTCTTACAGGAACTTTTTGAGTTGGAGGTCAAGTTCATACCACAAAGTAGACATTTCCAACAGATTAGTATTCCCCTCTGAAATATGTTTTCCTGAAAGCTTTGCGGGTCCTCCCCGTATGCAACCTGTTGCATATTTAATGTGACATGTTCCTGCTCTTTTTTTATTTATTTTTTTTGTCCTGATGGCTTGATCTTCCCCGTTCATAAAAATGGAGGCTGTGAAAGAGGTAAAAATGAGAGTTATGAGCACCGCAGAGAGAAGAGTGAAATATTAATCTGTTTGGATCCGCCCACATACACTTTCTGGAGGACTCTGCCGGATGTCTACTTGGACATATTTGTATAAAATACTACTCCGCTCAGCTCACATGTAGCCTCACGGCTCGCGACTGATCCATCACCTCCACTGGTGCGCGGGACACAGACGTCATGATGTATTCATGAGCTCCGATATAAATATGAAACTCTGCACCCGGCGTGACTTGATTTCAAAGCAGAGCAGAGATGCTGCAATACGCGTTTCTGGACCAAATGGTGTTATGTGGAGCAACGCAGGCTCTGAAGGTAAAGATCCCATCGACAATGGCTGAGGATTCGGGTGGACCTGAAGCATCTGCATCGGATTTTTAAAAAAGCATTAAGAGACATTTGTGTATCGGGTCTTGGGAAGTCGCGTCTGCTTTCTGCACAGGCGATGTTAAAAACATGACTCGGTTCTTAAATCCAAGTAGAGAACCAATCGAAGGCACAATCGAGGTTAGAAACGATCGCTGATCTCGGATGGATCAAGTTAAAGCATGAGAAACCTTCGCTGCAGCTTTGCATCTTCATTTCGCGTTTCTATCCTCAAACTCCGACAACATCGGCACTCCTCTTACCTACAGGAAGTCAGGGAGCAGAAGGTATAGAAAAACTTTCCAGAAACAATCCGAGCCGATCAGTGGTGAAAAAACAAGACGTTTAACTGGACGTACATTGACGGTGCGAAACCGCCCTGAACGATAACTAGCGGGGCACCAAAAATAGTTAGACACCAAAAAAAGAGGCTCAGGATTGCAAACACCGTAGTTAATCTTTCAAGAAATGCATCGAAACTTTGGAAAATAGTTAATGCGCACGACTCTGAGCAACCAGCCGGGACTCCAGGAGGCTGCTGGCCATGGGACAAGAAAAGTCGTGCGGATAACTGCAAGTAAAGTCGATGCATGTTCGATCCGGACGAAGCAAACCGAAGCCTGGACCGATCGATGCGTTCCTTCAAAGCAGAGTTAACGCGTGCACGGCTCCATGCGGCCGGCGGCCATTTTTCTTTCTTCCCTACCAAGGAGCTTGACAACTCAAACACGGTTGGCAGAAGAAGAAAAAAGAAAAAGCTTCTTTGGCCGTCGATCTGAAAGCTTCCTTCAGTCGGCAGCTCCCGTCCCTCAAACCTGAAAAGGTGGCGCTCCCTCCGGACCGCCAGCCTCCCGGCGGCCTCCTCGGGCTACGCAGACGTATTTCATGTCTTTGAAGAGATTGCGCCCCATCTCAGCTTCCCCCTCTCTCTCTCCAACTCTCAGGCGTTGGACATGTTTTTACTCCCTGATACTCGGGGAAACATCTGTGAGCGGAGAGGTTCTTTCCCTCCCGGGCGACTTCTGTTGAAAGCAAAACAAAAAGTCGCCCGCAGTCACAGAGCGGAGTCGGTCAGCCCTCTGAGATCCGCCGTCGGCGCAAACACGGAGCAGAGTCACAATTTTCAGGTTGAGGACAATGAGACAAAAGGTTTTAAATCCCTCGTTGGCAACCGGAGACGTTTCCTCCCGGTTAAACGACCCTCCACTGTGACATTAAAAGGGACAGACTCAGCGAGATGAGCGGCTCCGCCAGCAGCCAATATCAATAATACCAAGCAAAGAAACAACAGATCTGAAATGCGAACACCCACCAGGAATTTCTTTGGCTCCTAAGCTGTCAGATTCTTTGGGGTCTAATGAGAAAAGAAAATGGGAAAAAAACGAGATGCATTGAATTCAGCTCATTTCAATGGTTTCCTGGAGAAGAACATGTGTGAGAGGCTTTTGTGTCCAGGCTCTTAGAGAAGGCCATGATGTCAGTCACACTGAAATGTTTTCGCTCTGCACGACACCGTACGGCTCGCTGCTCAATACGGACGCTGTGGCGTCGGCCTGCATGCTCCAATATGTCAGAGTCCGACAGGTCAAAGGTCAACGTACCCAGGAGCGGGAGTCGCGGGTTCGACTCCCGCTCGGGGATCTCTCGAGTTCATGACAACGCTCCGCCAGAAAATAGGACCACGCAACCTTTTTGAGGCACAGCACCGAAAAAAAGACACCCGGTGTCGCTTCCCAATTAACGCGGTAACTAATTGATTTTCCTCGTGTTGCACATCACATGAACCTGCATAGTTCATACGAATACTAAATTAGATTTTCTCCGACCTCTGGTGGTCGAAGGAAATGTTGACTCCAGGTAAAACTGTCACACGGGTATTAAAATATGCACGCAGCACAAACAAAAGAATCTGAGCGTGATCTTTCTGCTGATGCAAAAGGTTCGAACACAAGAAAGGAAAGAAGCAAACGCATGAGACCTGAACTCAGAATGAGTCGAGTCACAGGGCGGATGGCGTGTAGCTTTAGGAGATATAACTCAAAAGGGTTGAGCGGGATTGTGGGAATTATTAAGTTTTAATCAAATGGGTCATGTTTATGTCTTGAAAGGTTAAGATGATTTCTGTATTTCGATAAAGGGACACTTTGAATGCATTGAATATCGTTTATATTTCATCCCTTAAAGTGATAATGCTTTGTTACACTATGAGGTTGAACAACATAATTTAAGTGGCAAATATTTAAAATAGGGATTTCTTCTTGGAGTTTGGTGTGAACATGTCTTCCTGTGGTAGGTGTTGATGCTCAACTACACACCTGTGACTGAGCTCCAGACTGCAGCAACACTGATGCTCAGCTGCCACCTGGTGGTGGAAACCATGCGGTGCAGCAGAGGTGGAAACTCCTGCAGAACGTTACTGCAGAACCAGAACATTAAACCATGTGTAGATCTGCATTTACAACTTGAAGTTTCCTTAACTGTTCAATAAGAAACATGTAATCGCCAACATAAGCGTTAGTCCTGAAACGTCCTCTCCATCCTCAAACAGTTAATCGTGTTCATAGTTCAAGTCAAAAATTGCCTTTGCTTTTGAAAAATGGATATAAAACTGTAATGGCGTCAGCAAATAAGGAAGGTTATGAATAAAATATGATTGAACTACAGACAAACTTAGACCTAGTCTCTAAAATTTGCTGACCTCGGCAATTTGTGCTCTTCGTGGTGGATGTTCAGCTTTTGTAGTCTCGTTGTATAATAAAAAAAAAATAAAAACACACAAGTCCAATACAACTTAAAAATGAATGTTTATTTAGTAAAATGGAAACAGTACAAAAAGTAGTTTACCTGTAAGATCCACTCAATGTATTTATCAATGGCTGGTCATTTCATTGTCATATTTTAATAAAAAAAGGCTTAGCGTTACACCCATGGCAATACAAACGCTCCCAATCTGGTATTCAGCACATTGACCCAAACGTGCGCACAACCGAGAACACGCGGCGGCTGTTTGAGATTCTCCGCGGCCTCTGATGATGCAAGAAAAAAAAAAAAAATCCCATGAGCTGCCATCCCTTCAGGAGGAATCCACAGGCACCTCTGTGAAAGCCATTCCTGTGATGGACGCCGGCGCTCCGACTCAGAGGGATTACCGAACAGTCGGCAGCGTGTAGACGCGATAGCGTTTGTGCATATTTACTACGGGACCCCGTTTGTGTGGCGATGACAGTGAAGCCTAAATGTATTTGAGGATTAATCTGGACGCCCCTCTGTGTCGCTCAGCGGCGTTAAGCCCACAATGCAGCAGCGCTCCAACACCACCAAGAGAGAAAAAGTCGCAATATTGCAAGTTATTTCTACCTAAATTGCAGCTTAAACAAGTACAGCTCAATGTAAATTTTGCATTTTTCCTCCAGAACATATTCCAGGTAGAGAGCGGCGTCCTGAGACGTTTTCAGAGGATTCCTGCAGCACATCCGGTCAGGAAGGGCCGTCATAAGGGCCGACAACCTGCATGCTGGTGGTCCAGTCCCCATAAAGAACCTAGGATACAACAGAGGCAGGAGTTCAGTCACAATGATGGGCAGCAGGAAGCAGACGTAGCCTCCAAAAGGAGAATAATTCCTCACGAGATGGTAAACTCGTGTTATTCTACGCGACCTTCACTGGGTTCTTGCTCGTTACCGACGCCACAATGCGATCTTAAATTCCCGACGGACTTTCAGAGCTTTTTGACTGCATCAAGAACTGATCGGTTCTTTTAACGTTAAAAGTTACCGTCTCCTTTTCACCGTTTACATGGACTGTTAAACGTTTATTACTTTAGGTCAAACAGATTGATTCGGTCTGACTTTTCAAGGTGAATAAAGTCCCCGTCACGCAGGTTTATAACTCGGCATCGAGCCACCAGACTACGACAGACAGTTGGACTAATTTCAGTACAACCAAAGGACACTCTGAACCTTATGTAAGCTTATTGAATCTTCACCAAGTCCCCAACTCATTTCTTAACCTATTTTTGAACTTTTTAAATCTGGAGCTCAGTGCCAACAGCCGGCCCTGCTATTATTCAACATGACGGTTTAGGATCTTATAAAGTACTTTAGTACGAGCACACGTACCGGATGAGTTTCCCCCCCGTTTGGGGTCAATTCAAGGTCATACGGCTGCAGCTCAGAGATCAAGGACAGGAGACGGGTGCAGCAGGTGGAGATCCAGCTCGACTTCGGTGGGAACCGAAGTCTTCAGAGTCAGCCTGCAGGGACAAGAGGATGACAATAAGGCTAAAAAAGAAAGAAAGAGGAAAACTGCTTACGTGGGCAGATTTCATTTTCCAAAACACCTCAAGAGTCCAACTACCAAGTGGGCCACTAATCAGACACTAACTGGGTTAACCAGATCTGCTCAATGATAAATAGAAACATAGCAAGTTAACACAGTAAGAACATTTTTTGAATGGGTCCTTGAAAGATGAAGGAACCATTTAAAATGTTATTGCACATTTGACAGAAACAGCTCTAATATTTCACAAAGTGTCAAATATTTCTACAGAAGTCTTTAGTGTTTAGGCGGTGCATAAAGTAGCTCAAAGAGAAGCTTGGACTTTTTAAAATAAGATCCGGAGACACAGGGACAAAAAGAAATTGCCCTCAATAAAAACAGCAGTTTACTGCAATGAGCTGCAGGTTCTCACCAGCTCTCAGGTCGGAGGTCCTCCACCCATGATGGAGGGAGTGGCAACACTTTCTGTTCCCGTCGGTGTTCACAACAGCTCTTCCTGCCAAAAGCAGAGCGCTGAACTCTCCCATCACCGGGCTGGGAGGGAAGAGAGAGCAGAACCAACCTCACACTTTGTCCGACAGGAGATGAGAAAGCCTTCAATTGGTGCACCGACAGGCTCGGCTGTGACGCCGACGTTCCCGACGTTCCCCCGGTGCACAAGGGAAGTCACAGCAGATTGTCGGGGTCCGCTGTGCTGCTGCAATCAGAGACCCGACTGATGGTGAACTCATCCTCATGCCGTCCTCTTCAGAGCATTATATGAAATAACAGGACTTTAGTTTTTGGATAGTGAAGGCACTTCAATGAGTGTTTTCCCAAATTGTCATCCTCAGATTCCAGTTTGTTACCACTACATTTGCAGAACTGGGGAAAATAATTTAAAAAACACAAATTAGTCCGTAAGAAATATGACAACAGCTGCTTTACTGGTATTTTAAAAAGGAATTGAAGAACTGATACAACTCAGTATTATATAGAACAAACTACAATACATTTTTAGTTTACATCGTCAAGCTACAATATTAGTTGGGAAGCCAAGTACTGAACACGAGTTCTCACAGCCTCCGAGGATTTAGTTTGACAAGTCAGCATTACTCAGAACGGCCGACTCTGACCCAATATTCAGAGCTATGGGGAATTAACCCCAAAGCAGGAACATTTGTGGGAAAGGGAACTGAATTTCAGCCCGGTTCCTTCGGTTGAAGTACTGGTTAAGTGTCCAACTTCTAAAAAAAGGTTTTTGGTAAACACTAAATGAACAGAGCAGTCACCTTCATACAACTTCCAGGTAAACAAATGTTTTTACGATGTTGATCAGATTAATCTTGAGACCAGCTGAGTTGACGGCCTTTACAATATGTGCATGTGACCCCATTTCCTTAGTTTGGTGATATATGCCATTTGTCAAATGAAATGGACCCAAAACCATCTGGAATTACACTAATAACACACTGATGAGGGGACTTGGTTATTATTTTAATATTTGCAGTGGATCTTATGTTGATGAAAACATGACTGATTAAGAAACTGGAGTGTAACCGCAAGAAACCGACCGTGAGCCACGAAGGCGCCGGCCCTCCTGGTCAGCAGGCTGATGGTCCAGCTTGGAGGAAGGAGAAGCTCCACAGCATCCTTCCACAGAGATGGTGGACTTATAAAGTAAGACAGGGACAGGCGGTCAATACAGTCTGGAAAATACACTTTAAGAAATCAGGGGGTTCAGGTGTCTTATGGAATCCTTCAAAGTAATTGAACACATAATAAACTAATAATAGAAGTATTGGGACAGTTTATTCTTCTCAAATGCAACAGTGAAAGAAAAGTATTCTTTAATGATATACTATTGGTTTTAATTGTAGTCCACAAAAGCCGGTTAGTGCAAAGTTCCTCTCATGTTACGGCGTATGCAGGCATAATATATACAGAATACAGGCTTATAATACAAGTGGAAGGGTTGAGTCAGATGGCCCCTGTGCACACAGTGTGTCCTCAGCTTGGGTCCGATCAGGATCTTGATGCCACTGCATCAAGACCCTGACTGATTAGTGCAACTCATCACTCTCACACCGACCTTCCAGATGTGTTGGGAGACAGCATCGTGCCTGCTGGGTTTGTGTTTACCTTGCATTCCCATTTCGGAGCGCCGAGAGGCTCCACTCTGTCTCATAAAGCTGCACTGTGAGGACTTCATGACAGTTAGCAGCAATTCCTGCAGGAGACAAAAACATTGAAACCATTTCAGTCTGAACACAAGACACCAAATAAATCCAAGTACTGACGTTTTCTTGTGCTGGAAACATCAGTTTGTCAACATCCCATAACAGACATTTTAGGGTATGATAATACAGACAAAATCTGTATTCTTGATACAATAGATTTAAATCAGTAGAATTCCCTCATGAAATCTCAGACCTAATTCACATAACTTAAGGACCACTATCCAACAAACAGTGGAGAGAACTTAGTTAAAAATCAATTTTCCCCTGCAAATTAAGCAATTTAATCTCACACAACTAAAACAAATGTGTCATGTTATGGTGTACACATACATAACATATACAGAACACGCACTATAAAACAGGTGGACGGGTTGAGTCAGATGGCCCCTGTGCACACAGTGTGTCCTCAGCTTGGGTCGGATCAGGGTATCGATGCCACTGCATCAAACACCCTGACTGATTAGTGCAACTCATCACTCTCAAACCCACGTTGACCTTCCGGATGTGTTGGGAGACCGTGTCGTGCCTGCTGGGTTTGTGTTTACCTTGCATTTCCTGTTCCGTTAAAAAAAAAAAAAAAAAAAAAAAGGTAGCTCCATCCAGTCTCATCTCGCTGCAATATGAGGACTTCTTGAACTGCAGGACAAAAAACATGCAAACCAAGCGGGTTAAGCAATGCACCAAACATGGTCAATCTCGGTTACCCACAGCCGTGAAAAACTAAAAATGTTTCAATAACTATTTTTTCTTAAACGTTGCAAACAAAAAGTAAGTCTGGTTGAAATAAAAGGCCAATAATGAATAGCCAACTTAATGTTAGCTAACCAATTAGCAGGTTAGCTATGGCGGCATCTTAGATTAGCTTAAGTTTCTCAAGAAAATAAGTACAATACATTGTTGTGCGATATTCCAGATATTGGGTACTCAATACTGACAATGCAAATGTCAACATGGCAGCTGTCAGTGATATTGGTATAAAATAGTCGGCATGTCTATATGCCGAATTTATCCCATTAAAGCAATTAAATGCATATTTATTCCTAATGACGTCACAACAGGTGCCTGGTGTTGTATTTATTATCTTTTTGTGCATCTTACATTTAAAAGTCTGAACTCAAGATGCCAACTAATTCTAAAGTTACTGATGTTGTCTAATTCTGGTTATCAGATCACAGACATATCTTTGAGTATGATAATACAAATCATACAAAAACAGTCATTAATATAAAATCATGTTTTTGGCCATTTAAACAAACCCATGTCGTGGTGTGCAGACATAATATAGACAGAACACCTCATTACGCTTATTAAAAACAGGTGGACGGGTTGAGTCAGATGGCCCCTGTGCACACAGTGTGTCCTCAGCTTGGGTCGGATCAGGGTATCGATGCCACTGCATCAAACACCCCGACTGATTAGTGCAACTCATCACTCTCAAACCCACGTTGACCTTCCGGATGTGTTGGAAGATGCTATCCTCCTGGATTTGCGTTTACCTTGAGTTGCCCTCTCCGGTCAAGAAGACAGCTCCATTCAATGTGAGGAGTTCATGACACACACCACAAGCCCATCGGGTTAGCTTTAGCCATGCACCACACGTGGACAGTCTCAGTTAGCTTGCCCACAGTGAAAAACGCAAATATAAAGTCAACTGGCCTTTGTGACGTTAAAGGAAACAGGCTACGAATACTTAGTTTTTCGTCAACATTGCAAACAAACAGTAACAAATGCAAAACTATCGACTAACATTAGCCCCGTTAGCTTAAATGTTAACGCTAAGCTAGCAGGTGAGGTGCAGTAGCGTCGAACAGTCGCTTCCGTTTCTCAAAAACGAGTTCTTCCTTTAACAACACGATGAAACAAAATCACCCAACACAAACTCACAAAGAGCAGACGAGTTGAGCTTTCTAAGTCGTCCTTTCTGTCGTCGTTATACATTGTACTGGCTGGTTGTGTAGCGCTAGCTCACCCGTTTTCTTCTCGTTGAATTAACTACGTTTGGTGACGCTTGTCGCTGATTGGCTCAAACGCCGGACGATGGTGGACGTTTATTGGACGGTTGAAAATCTTTTTCCTGTTGAACCACCAATCACAAGTCGCACACTCGCCTCACGTGACCACTGCCCAGTATTTAACACACAAGGCAATCACGGGTTAATAGTGCCTTCCGGTGGTATCCACTGTAAATATTCTAAACATATGGTATGCATATGCATATGGTGATACTATATTTAAAACACATATTTAAGTGTATTTTTAACCTTTTATTACAAAGTCCGAACAGAAGATACTGGTCTAGTCTTCCCTCTTTCACAATGACCTGGAAATTGCTCAGTTTCTTTTTCTGATTCATATTATTCACTCCAGACACTTTAACACCCTTCACTTATCATACTTAATATTTACTTGATATTAAAAAGTTAGGTTTACCTGACTTATTTTCTCATTGTATTCTACTAAAACTACATTGTTATACTATAATTAATATTATCCCTAAATATATCCCTCCTCTGTTGCTTGAAGTTGGATGCTTTGGCTTCATGCCTCCAAAACCCAGATTTTATGATTACATATCTGCTCCCATTGTTATTTCTCTAAATATTTGCAGAATCCGACCTCTGCTTTTCCTTTATTGCTATATGTTGATCGCACCTGACGAGGAAGGCATTGATCCGTGTGCATAGACGAGTGAGCCAAATGTTTCATTGAAATGCAAATGCAATTTTATATTAAAAGATAGCAAAGGGATCATTCACTATATCACACAACACAGCTTGTTAGTACTGCCATGGAAATACATATACAGTCTTTTCATATGTACACATCAAGTGACAACCAAACAGAAATCATAAATACCTCTTTTTGTTAACTTTACAACAGCTATACGCAACCAGTATTTCATAAAGATAAAAGAGCACTATTAAATAACTGGCATCTTCCCTATCATTTACAAGGCTTGGAAACACAGTGGTTAAAATAATCCAGCGAAGAAGAAAAAAAAAAAAATAATAAAGAAATGTTCTTCTCCAGTGAGTAAAATTAGTCTAAAAACGCTCATGAAATCCCTTTGTACAAAAGACTATACAACTTAATCGACACAATATCTTCAACAGAAAGTGTTTGCATGTATCCGCATGATAAAATCTGTACAGTTTGTCGCATTCCTGCAGCAGAGTTGGAGGGACTGTGAGCCGGGGTGATCGGTTACTGGGTCGATGTGATGCTCTGTGGGCCGCCGCCCAGCCAACCAGAGACCGGAGTTCTGTAGCTGCCAAGACCCTCGTTCATTGGCCTCAGTGCTTCGTCTAGCAGCAAATCAGCACGTCGCTGAGCTCGTAGCGGATACTTCAAAAATACATGGTTCTATAAAGTCTAACCGATATATTTGTCAATATAGCAATATAGTATTTCCTCGTACCGTTTCTCAACGACAGACAGAACGGCACTCTAAAGAGTTAAAGCGATGCATAATATCTTTACTTGTATTAAATTTGTGTTTTTTGTTTTTCAGTAAGTTGTCAGTGATACATTTCTAAAACTAGAACGCTCGCTGTCTGAGGGGGTCAGACAGTGTTCCTACGTTACCCATTCCTTATACTGAGACTGTTGCAGACACGGAAAAGAGTTGGTGGATCGAAACTTAAATTACTAAAAGAAAAAAAGGTACAAATGTTCTCGTTTGCCTCTAGCAGTGTTTCGGCATGCAGATACTTCTGGTTGTATGTGCCAGGTTTTCCATGTTTTCACCTCTGAAACTTCGCTCCGCCTCAAAACACAATAGAGAGCCAGAATGGAGCCGGAGCTTTTGTGGGTATTGTTCCAGAATTAAGGGAAAAAATCGAATTAAAAAAATGTGTAGTGGCGGACATGTCTAAAAATCTAACACTACGACATAACCTACTCAACAGCTGAGTTAATATGTTAAAACTGGGATTTGTTTAGTTTTTTTTTCCTCGAAAAGAACTGACAAAAACAATGTAATATTGTTGTTTATCTAATATTTACACTTGTACCGATGTCCAGGGCGTAAGAATGGACACGGAGGGCCGAATAACGAGTACATTCTCTAAGGTTAAGTTGGAGAGGTGACATTAGTAGAGAAGAGTTATTTATTGATTTAGCGCTTCAAAATGTATTGTCGTTAAAATCAAAGAGCGAAACAATTCTAATTGTAAGTGCTATTGTAGATAATCATTCATCTTTTTTTTTGCGTTTTTAGACCAATGAGAGAAACATTTAAAGAGAATTTGCTTTGAGAGAATAGACCCCTCCTCCCCAAAAAATAAATAAATAAATCTAGTATTTTAGGGCATCAGAAATCCCAGAGACACATGTCTAACACCTGGGTAAATAAAACCACAACTATCTGCATGGCTGAATAGCCCCTAGTGGTACATGTCCAGGAAAATACGCTTTTCTGCTATTTATTTGGGTGACCCCAAAAACAAAATGTCACGGACATTTTAAAACCTGATAAAAAATAATTATACGGCTGAAGGCGTAAAAAGAACAAGAAATGTTTGGCACTTAGGGCTGTTACTTCATCGTGGCTTCCTCCGCTCGGCCCGAGGATCAGCACTGGCTGAATTACAAATAAAAAGCATACAAAATAAAAAAGGGGGGTCATCACTGAGGTGTCCCACCAGTAAGGGAAGTCAAACGAAAAAAAACTTGTAATTAAGATACGTTGCTATTGAAGTGTAAATGCAGAAAGAAGCATGGGGACTCTGAAGCCCCGCCCTTTGGCACTGTCATAAATACAACTCGTGAATACCCGGGTCCGGTTCTAACACAACACTCTCGCCTGTTTTTTTTCTCTCTTCCCAAAAGTCAGCAAACCCACTCCACAAGTACAAAAAGAAAGAAAAAACGTTCATAAATAGAGTTCATAAAGACGCGAGTGGCATTGGAGAGGAATCCAGGGAGTACAGTGGCGTCCAGAAAAAAGAAATGGAGGCTGAAGTTGTACACAGAGAAGCGTTCGTGGCATCCGGATAACGCTCGAGTCTCTCTGATCACTTCCTCCCCAGAGTCCTTTGCTCTCTTATTCCAGCATGCTCATTAGTTTATCATTTCTGCCTGAAGGCAGGAGCTGAGGGTACTGTTGGAGGACTGTAATGCATGTGTGTGTGTGTGTGTGTGTGTGTGTAAGTAGGACGGAGCCCCAGTTTCAGAGACAGGAGTCGTGTTTACGGGAGCTTAGTTGTGTCTAACAGGTTCATTTGTACCGTTCCTACCAATGCAAATGTTTGTACCTTTTTTTTTTAAACCTTTGTGTGTTTGTACCAGCTATAAATACAGGTGTGTGTGTATGTGTGTGTGTGTGTGTTAGGTAACGGCGGTTCAAGCGAAGCGTGAAGGGCGGTGTGGGGGGCGGAGGGGGGGTCTCCTTCACACCTCGCTCTCCGTGGAGGGCTTGCGCGTGGAGGCCCAGCCGGTGTCGGGCAGGCTGTGCTGGGCGTGGCGCTGAGGGGTGACGGCCGAGGGGGTCAGGGTGGCGATGGAGGAGCACTCGGACGCCTCCTCCTGCAGGAGCTGCTCCGTCTCGCCGTCGTCCAGCGAGGCGCTGCTGGCCTGCAGGGACACGGTGTCGGTGCGCATGCAGGCGTGCAGGCCGCCGCGGGACGGCTTGATCTGTTTCAGGTCGTCCCAGTAAAGCTCCTCGTTGGACAGCAGGCACACGCCCTCCACGATGCGGATCTTCTCCTTGGTGTAGCCGCCGTCCACTCCCCCCTGGGCAACGAGAGAGGGAGGAGTTAGTCGGGGGTGATGGATGCCGTTGGTTTAAAAAAGGGATATCCACCTTCAGGTATCGATATGTTAAACGTAACCCTTTCTATGGTCTTGTTCTCCTATATTCCTTTAATACAGACATTTCTTCCTCTCTTTCACTCGCCCTTCCTTAACCCTAAGTTAAATTTCTGCAACGTGTAGAAGGTGGATTTCCCTTCAAAGGGTTAATCAGCAACCAGCAGCACAGCACTCCAGAACAATGTCGCCTTCAAACAACCCATGCACAACGAACTGGCTCCGTTTAGTAACGCTGTACTTTCCTCTGGAGTTAGTTTCTCATTTACAGATTAAGAAAGAATTATCATCGGCGGCAACTAGAATGAATGCATTGCACTTTTATGCATTCATTCTAAAAAATAAACTTCTTGAATCCGCAAATCTTCTAATAATCTGTTCAATATTGGGGGCAATATTGGGACTTTTTGGCCAAATTTGAAAAAAGAAAAAGATCTCTTCAGGATATTCCTGGAGATTTATCGCGTTCACGAGAACGTAACGGACAGACAACCAGAAACGTAGCGACTCGGAGGCACGAAGCCGCTAAAACGTGAACCTGATCCGGAGTGAAATCTACTGGAAAGCACAAAAACAAGGAGATGGTTTTATTTCTCCCAGAGCGGATGGAGTGGAGCTGCGTCTGTAGCAAGGATAATCTGAAACCCTTCATCTCCGCCGTGGAAACAAACACACACAGTGGGCGCGGCGCCACCTGTTGGAAATGGAGTGAAACTGCAGCTTATTGACGAAACAGCCTTCAAGCAGCCGGAAAGCTTCCAGTATGTCAAAGGAACAGCTGGTGCGGTGGGATGCAATAAAACAGGCTACATAGCTAATAGTGACGAATAAAACTAAAGGCGGACATCCTTTAGTTATCGTCTTCTCTTTGGACAAATCTTACCTGCAGCGGGAACAGACGGGATTTATGGCAAATTTTATTTAGCAAATGTATCCGTATAAAAAACCTGACGGGCTACTGATCGCTAGAGATCTGACGCCGCACCAACCTGATACATTGTTACTTTGGTTAGCGGGGGGTGGGGGGAGGGGGGCATGCAGTGAAAGACAGAGGGAGTGAGGGGGAAAACAAGGAAGCAAACGAGGAACGCCACTCCTTCATGCTGTGCAAACTACCTCTCCGCGGGACAAGTGGGTCAAAAGATAAAGGGAGAGAGGGAGTTGTAGGGATGAGAGAGCTGCAGTGAGGAGAGAGAGAGGGGGGGGAGGGGAGGGGAGGGGGGGAGAGAAAAGATGATCAATCCGACAAACGGTGACGCCGTACGCCTCCATAGTCTGAGAGCATCCTATGGAACCAACATGGATTCACCTAGAATCCATTAATGTATCAAACAAAAATTAAATAACGTCAGTTTTCACTTCCTGTCCGTTACCTCTTTCTTATATCGAAGCTGGTTGTATATCGGGGGCTTTTGCGACGCCTCGATCTTCACCTCTTGCGTGGACGTCCGATACGAGGGGTTGCTGTAGGTCAGGTTGCTCACGCCCGGGTCGGCGAACTTCGACTTTTTATGTCTGTCGATCCAAAAGAAATGGGCGTGAAATGCACAGAATGAAGCGCCGCGTGTTCCCGAGCCAGAGCGGGCGAGAGGACTGACCTGTAAATAATCAAGGCGGCGATGAGGATGAGAATAGCCAGGATGGTCAGGACGCCGCCGATCACATAGCTGATGTGAAGTCCTTCCCCTGCAACAGGTGGAGCAGATGTTAAGACACAGGGGGCACAGAGGAAATCCAGCGGCTTTGCTTATTAAAAGGAACAGCACAGACTATTTATTATTATTTGGAAGATGCAGCTGTTCGCTGTCTTCGTACAGAAATAGTTCTCAGAGTGTTTAGATGAGCTCATGTACGTCATCAGGAGCTCCACTCTGAATGAACCACGCCCTCAAACGTTGAGTGACAGTTATGTGACTGCAGAGTTGTCCCTGTGAGGGTTAAATATACTGTGCATTTTATAAATATAGCTCTATAAACCGAGCATAATGAATCATTTATTCAATTTCATTAGTAGTTTTTTTCGGAATATATATATCCATAGCCATATATAACTATAAAGTTGTATTACATCACTTAATACAGACTCGGGCGTCCATGTTTGTTTCTCAGGCACGTCTGTATTATTTGAGCCGATTCAAGTACATGAGAGATGTTCAGAAAATAAAAAGATAAACAGACGATGTCCCTTTAAGACTTCGTGTAAAGGGTCTGATGTACTGACCGTGAGGCGCCGTCACCACGTTGCTCACGCAGCCTTCCACGTTCAGGTTCTTATCAGTGCAGCTGTAAAAACAAGACAGAGCCAGCATGAGAAAGGTACTCAATATATAAGTATATATATATATATATATATATCTGTAGATTAGCTGGAGCAGCCCCTGTCGTATTCCTGCTGGTAGAAAAAACCTCATTGTGTATTCTGTTAAAGATGAAAACTACATAAAACTTAACATAAAAATGATTGCTATTTCTTATAAAGCAGTCCTTCAAATTAGATGAACAAAGTCAAAAAGAAGTACTCGAAACTGAAAATGTGGGATAATGTGAAAGTAATATATGAGGTTTGTTTATAGGGTTAGGTTATCAGTTACATTTCTGTATCACAAAAAGCTTTCCCGTTGAAAGCGGACATACTTGACCGGTGAGGCTCCTCCGTGAGGCGTGTCTGTTGCAGCTTTGGGGAGCTTGTTGGGGGCCGGGGTGCTGCTGGGCCCCCTGGCTGGAGACGTGGGGATGTAACCTGAAACTGATGAAGCAGAGCAGAACTGAGTGGGCTACGTCGTTGGAAATGTTCGTTTGTTTTTTTAAACTGGTACTAGGATAGGAAATCCAGAGAGGCAAGGGAGAAAAAATATAAATATATATTCTGGTGATCATTTTCAAAATTTCAAAATTGTTTCTTTCTCCTTGGGTTGTATGACTGACAAACGTGAAGAAAAGGTTTTGCCAGAATTTTATTTATTTATTTTTAAATATTATTTTTCTCCTCTTAATTACAACAAACACGTAAAAGAAATGAATCCTGGCAAAAATAAGTATAAAATGTATTTCTATTTTATTTATTTTATACATTTATTTTATTTGTATGTTTGTATTTATTATGTATTTATTTTTTGTACATTTAAAAATGATGCTGGCAAAAGAAAATGTTGTTGCTTGTTCTGAAGTCACAATCACAGGAGAGAAAACAGTGTAGGTCAGGGTCCTCAGATAATACTACTATGAAATGTTCCTCTGGGTTTCATTCTAAAAAACTCATTTTGGTCAGAGGTCACTCACTGGTGGAGCAGGGTCGCCCGTCCGGTTCGTCGGGGCAGGCGCACACGAAGCTGTTGGTCTTGGCAAAGCAGAGGTGAGTGCAGCCGCCATTGTTCACCCCACAGAGGTTGGTACCTAAGTGGGAGAGGGGAGGAGAGGGGAGGAGAGGAGAGGGGAGGAGGGGGGAGGAGAGGGGAGGAGACAACAAATTGTGTTCACTTCATTTTTCTTTTGATTTCGATGAGTTGCTGATTAAATCCGATGTTCATCTTTAAGGGGTTTTGCTTGTGGAGTTGTTATGTAAACGTCCCGTTGTTACCACAGACCGTATCTAAGAAGCGGACGCCGTCACCCGTTGGTTTGAAGCCTTGAGTTCGGCATTTTGCCGACTTTACTTCATGGAAAACACTGGGTGGAGGAGTCCTGAGGTTTGCAAAGCAACATCTGGCGCTTGTGCAATCCAGCAAAGTAGAAAACATTTTCCACTCATGCTGATCGGTCGTGGTCACACTGACAGACCAATCCTTTTACCCACAATGCACAGAGGGACTGAATCGACTAAACTATTCGTTGATTTCATGGACAGATCCGTAAAACTTTTCCTCCTCCACAAAGAATCACACAAAAGCACTAAACAGATGTGTGCTTGTGCGTTTCTTGGAAATAAGTTCAGCATGAAAAAAAAAATGCAGCTCTACTGAATAAGAATATTTGAGCTCAAAACAGTGTAATTTGAGTTAAATTACACTTTAATTACCAACTTGGATATGCGTTATTTTGGTATCAGGTTGTGACCCGCTCTGTACCTGCACTCATTGCCTGTCATATCTCAAGCTCGTGGCCCAGAATCCTCCTCTGCTGCAGGACTTTACCACCCGAAGGCGTTCGCGCATCAGCGTCCTCGAGGGTAAACGTGGTCTTCGGTGACTCCCGTGTCCTTACCTGTCTGCCTGTGAGGCGACACCACTATAATGTCCATGAGGCCCTCCACGTTGGCCAGCACCGTTTCCTTGTTACGGCCGGTGTGCTTGTCCACCCGCTGGATGGACTTAGTCTGCCAGTCCGTCCAGTAGATCCAGCGGTCTTGCTGCGAGAGTCGGGAGAAAGGGGTTAGAGGGGAGGACACCGGCTTCAACTGGGGAAAAACCAGGGAGAAGAAGAGAGGAGAGGAAAAAACACAGACAAGGAGAAGGGGGATGGGAGGAAGAAAAGGGGGGGGGGGGGGGGAGAGAGAGGAGGAAGAAAAATGAGGGTCAGAGTGGAAGAGAAGTGGAAGAAATGGTTAAGTCGAATGAGGTTCAGCATGAGGACGGAGGACGGGGAGGCGACCAGCGGAGGAGAAGGGGGAGGAGTCACACGGTGAGCCGATGAGTGAGAGAGAGCAGGTGAGTGGAGGAGGCAGCCAGGAGGAGGGGTCATCCCAGTGATTGACAGCTGAGGGTGAGGAGGGTTGAAGGGTGGGGGGCTACCTGCGTGAGGGCGAACGGGTGGGACACCGGGCTGACGAGCACCTGCCGCAGCTTCCCGTTCAGGTCCGAACTCTCGATCCTGTCCAGGTGAGCGTCCACCCAGAAGATCCTGCGGAAAACAAATCGAAGATTTTACCGACACTGTCAAAACAAACAAGTCCAGGATAAATGCATATATAGCTCCGCCCCTCTCTGACCTTCTCGTGTCGTAGTCCAGGGTGAGGCCGTTGGGCCAGCCCAGGTCCGTGTTGATCAGAACCTTCCGGTCCGAGCCGTCCAGGTGGGACCGCTCGATCTTCGCGATGTGACCCCAGTCGGTCCAGAACAGGTACCTGCAGCGACGAAGACAGGGCAACGTTTGAAAACTCATAAACCACATCTTTAAATCCGAGGGCGGAGCCCGGTCCCCACTTCCTCGTACCCTTTGCTCGGGAACACCGCGATGGCTCGGGGCTCGTCCAAGCTGTTGTTCACCAGGACTTTGCGGCTGGTTCCATCCAGCCGGGCCACCTCGATGGTGTTGCGGCCCGTGTCGGTCCAGTACATGTTCCGGGACACCCAGTCCACAGCCAGCCCATCCGTGGTCTTCAGGCCCTGGCTGATCACCGTCTCCATGCCGCTGCCGTCGAGGTTCGAGCGCCTGCAGGACGCAGCAGAGTGGACATTGTATGCATGAGTAAAATAATACGGATCATATAATCTCTCGGTCTTATTATGCATTTTTCCTTTCTCATCTCATTACATTACATTTATCTGAGGCTTTTATCCAAAGAGACTTACATGCTATACAGTAGACTGTAGACACAGCAACGGTGAGCAATGAGGGTTAAGTGTCTTGCTCAAGGACACATGGACATGGACTAGCGGAGCCGGGGATCGAACCACCTATCCTCTGATTGAAAGACAGACCTGCTAACCACTGATCCTCTGATTGAAAGACAGACCTGCTAACCCCTGATCTTATGATTGAAAGACAGACCTGCTAACCACTGATCCTCTGATTGAAAGACAGACCTGCTAACCCCTGATCTTATGATTGAAAGACAGACCTGCTAACCACTGATCCTCTGATTGAAAGACAGACCTGCTAACCCCTGATCTTATGATTGAAAGACAGACCTGCTAACCACTGATCTTCTGATTGAAAGACAGACCTGCTAACCACTGATCTTCTGATTGAAAGACAGACCTGCTAACCACTGATCTTCTGATTGAAAGACAGACCTGCTAACCACTGATCTTCTGATTGAAAGACAGACCTGCTAACCACTGATCTTCTGATTGAAAGACAGACCTGCTAACCACTGATCTTCTGATTGAAAGACAGACATGCTAACCACCGATCCTCTGATTGAAAGACAGACCTGCTAACCACTGATCTTCTGATTGAAAGACAGACCTGCTAACCACTGATCTTCTGATTGAAAGACAGACATGCTAACCACTGATCCTCTGATTGAAAGACAGACCTGCTAACCACTGAGCCACAGTCAACCCTAAAATCTCTAAATTGCACCTTATGACATCCAGGGTGACGTCGGTGTAGTACAGCTTGGCGTCCACGCTGTCGTAGTCCAGCGAGATGACGTTGTGCAGCTCGGGCACGTGCACGTGCACGTCGGTGTGGTCGTCGGTGTCGAGGGAGATCCGCCGCACGCTGACGCGGTTGGAGAAGAGCAGGTAGGACTCGGGCGAGTCGTCGCACGACCTGCCGTCGCCCTTGAGCAGGATGCCGGTGGGGCAGGCGCAGGACGTGTCGTTGGGTCGGGGCAGGCAGAGGTGGGTGCAGCCGCCGTTCCTCCGCCCGCACTTGTTGAAACCTGGGGAGGGCGGAGAGGGAAAAGGGAGGTCATTACTGGAAAAAATAATAAAAAAAAATAAGGCGACTTTGCCACGCGGGAGTCTGTCTGCGCTACACAGCGACGTCTTAATTACTCGTCAATCGCCTGGAGAGACACTCATAACACAATCAGCTATTTTTAGGCTCATTGAGTCAGGATTGCAAAAATAGAGACGGAGCTAAAAATGAAAAATAAAATCCAGTGTGACAGGCCGCTGGGGAGCGGGTCATGAGTTATTGACAAGGAGGTGGAAATTAATGAAACGAGGAGTATAAATAGATAGGACTTTTTTTTTTCCCCCGTGAGGTTGCTGGGTTATTTCATATATTTATTAATAGCAGTAACTCAATTATGTGTGAACTAGCAGTGACCCCATAACAGTTGATTGAGATTGGAGCTAAGGAGCCTGGAAAAATGGTGGAAAACGAGATCATTCTGATTCGGCGCTGAATGTTTTCTCCAAATAAATCATGATATGTAGCCTATTTTGGTTAAGTTAATTAATAATACTGATAATGAAAAAATTAAACCACGTGCTTTCAATCAGTCTTCCTATATATTTATTTAAAGAATAAAAAAAGCAAAAAAAAAATTTATTTGATGATGAGTCGATGACAGGAAAGACCCGACAATTCAGATTTGACTATGTTGCTGTTTGGGTCCAATAACGATTGTTTAGTTTATATAGATCATAGTTCCCGGTGTTCCCGGCCCTCGGACTCACCCAGCGGCCTCTCCCGGTCCACAGCCTGGATGTCCATCAGGCCCGGCAGGTTGGCTCGCACCGTGATGGTGTTGGTCCCGGAGTTCTTGTCGGCCCGCTGGATGCTGCGGCTCTGCCAGTCGGTCCAGTAGATGTGGGAGCCCAGCAGGGTCAGGCCGTACGGGTGCTGGACCGGCGTCACCAGGGTGTGGCGGTTCTGCCCGTTCAGGTCGGCCGCCTCGATGCGCTGGAGAAAGAGATGAGGGGGATGACCACCGTGACTCCATGTTTATTTTCTAAATTTGAATCTCTACTCAACTCTACAGACGCTGGTTATCTTTTTATGTCTGTTTTTGATTCACTTGGCACATCTTCATGAACGTGTCCAATTAATGTGTTTTTCTCACTGTGAAGCCCTCTGTTTATACACTATTATTATTATTTTTCTTGTGACTCGTGAGGTGGAGGTCCAACGCGTGAGTGGCTGACCTCGGTGTGGGCGTCGGCCCACAGCAGCTGCGAGCCGGCCGTGTCGATGGCCAGGCCGTTGGGCCAGCCCAGGTTGTTGCTGATGAGCACCACGCGGTCGGACCCGTCCATCGACGAGCGCTCCAGCTTGGCGTGCTCGCCCCAGTCCGACCAGTACATGTAGCTGGAGGGGAAAGGAGCGACACGGGGGGTCGAAAGGTCAGACGGGAAGCAGGCTGTGGGATCTAGTTTCCTCTGTAACCACAGGTTTTGAGCCCAATGCTCTGAATATATATATGTTTTTGTTGTAAAGTCGCAGCCTCACCCCATCTCGTTGTAGAGGGCGATGGCTCGGGGGCTGTCCAGGTTTTGCCAGACGAGAACCTTCCTCATGGAGCCGTCCAGGTTGGCCACCTCGATGCGGTTGGTGCCCGTGTCCGTCCAGTAGATCTTCCTGCCGACGGCGTCCACCGCCAGGCCGTCCGTCGTCACCAACCCTGCAGAGAGAGAGGTGGAGGTGGAGTCGTGGCGCTCTGGTAGTGTGGAGCTGAACGGCATCGAGCGTGTGAACCCTCCACCTCACCTGTAGATACGATGTCCTCTTGCCCTTTTCCGTTGATGTCGGATCTGCTGATTTTCTTCAGCGTGCTGTCGGACCAATAGACTTTTCCTGCAGGAGGCGCCACAAACACACGTAAGGACTCCATTTATGCATCACTTTAAAAAAAAAAAAAAAAAAAAAAAAAAGGCATTACAAAAGAAGAGGAGACACACAAACCTTCTTTGGGGTCGACCCCGATGGCGATGGTGTTTTTCATGGAGCCATTGACGGCCAGAACCACATCGGCGAAGTAAGGGATGTCCAGAGAAACCATCCGGATGTCCGTCCTCCGAGCAAAGATGAGGAAGCTGCTCATCCCTACACACACACACACACACACACACACACACACACACACACACACACACACACACACACACACACACACACACACACACACACACACACACACACACACACACACACACACACACACACACACACACACACACACACACACACACACACACACACACACACACACCTCAGTTTTCTCTCCTATTATTTCAAGGCTTGTAAAATAAATTGTCGAATGATTTTGCCATTGCCGTTTTCCTTTTCTTTGTATTTCATTTTAAGATTTAGAATGTATTTAGAAATACATTTTAATTGATTCATAAGATAATGGAGGTCAACAAGTAAAAGTGGCATTTCTTATATACATATATCTCCATGTATATGTATTTTTGGTTAATCTGCACCATAAGAATCCTTTGCATTAGCATCAGCGGTGCACAATAACACAATAAGTGGATAATCCTCGTACCAGGCGTGCAGGTCTTCCCGTCCGCCTGCAGGTTGATGCCGGTGGGACAGGCACAGCTGGAGGCTTTGGGGGCGGGAGCCAGGAGGCAGAGGTGGCTGCAGCCCCCGTTATTCACCGCACACGGGTTACGCACTGCACGGGGAGACACACAAAAGCAACTCGGCTCACACACCGTCCTACTGTCTTGGTTGGCTAAGAGGCGAAGGGGTTGGGAAAAAAAAAGGTGGAATAAGAGAAATGCATTGGGAGGTGAACTCGCAGCTTCCCTTCAGGGAACGTGGGGAAAGCCCCGGCACATCATGAGATCAGTGAGGGCTTCACTGTGGAATCAGACCCCCGAGGCGCTCGGCCCCCGAGCCGGGTTCAGTTTACCTGTAATCCTCAGCGTCAGCAGACACGCGAGATCAGAGCTCAGAGAAAAGGCGGCAAAAATCGGAAAAATAGACCACAAAAGTCCAACAGGACCCGTCAAGTGTATTGACAGGTACCCTTGTAGATTTTAAAACAGTGTCGGACTCTTGCTTTATACAATTATAACCCAAAATAAGCATTTTTTAAGGTCAAGTATCATAATTTCAATGTCGTCCATGTTGCAAGGATCATAGAGAACTATAATTCCCATAGAATTCAATTCTAATTATAATGCATTTAATGTGATTATAAGTGGCCATTGTGGAGTTAATTCTATTAAGTTTTGTGCGTTGTTCCTAAACAGATTTAATAATATAATATTTGAATTTAACTTAAAGGAGCATTTACCAGCAATTATGAAATAGTTTGATACTTGACCATATTAGTCATAATAAAATGCTTTATAATGTATTGCAATTATTGATGAGTGCCACATTAATCCAGTGCTATTAGCAGGTAATAACGCATTATAAACATGTTGATAAAGCATTATAAATATGTTGATAAACCATTATAAATATGTTGATAAAGCATTATAAATATGTTAATAACACATTATAAACATGTTGATAAAGCATTATAAATATGTTAATAACACATTATAAATATGTTGGTAACACATTATAAATTATGTTGATAACACATTATACATATGTTATAAACACATTATAAATATCTTGATAAAGCATTATAAATATGTTTATAACACATCAGAAATAAGTTATTAACGCATTATAAATATGCTGATAATGCATTATAGACATGGGTACTACCGGGTTTCCGGGACGCACAGACCTGTCTCTCGGTGTCGGTGGAACATGTGGATGTCCATGAGGTTCTCCAGGTTTTCGGCCAGCGTGCGTCGCCCCAGGCCGGTGAGCTTGTCGGCGCTCTGGATGCTCTTGGACTGCCAGTCCGTCCAGTACAGCTTGTCCTCGTGCACGGTGAGGCCGAAGGGGTGGGGCAGCTGGCTGCCAATCAGAACCTGGCGGCCGAAAACAGGATGCGGAAGGAAGTTCAGGGAGGAAATCCCAACCAAAGGAGGAACAATTCCTCAAAATGCTGCAAACTAAATACTATTTAAATGTTATTAGTCAAACAAATAAAAACACCCGTTTACATGTCGGTCTGATCCATCAAAGTTGCCGAATTCGATCGTCTTCATGCCGGCGTCGGCCCAGTACAGGCGCTTGGTCTCGTAGTCGATGGCGAGCCCGTTGGGCCACGTCAGGTTGGATGAGATGATGACGACGCGACTGGAGGCGTCCATCCCGGCGCGCTCGATCTTCGGGTTGGCGCCCCAGTCGGTCCAGTACATGAAGCTGTAAAAGACACGATGACACGAGTGAGGAAGGCTGAGGAAGACTGAGGGCGCCGTGTGACACCTGGTTCATGGTCTCGGTCGGCTCACCCTCCGATCGGGTCCACGACGATGTCCCTGGGCCGGTCCAGGTTCTCCCAGATCAGCACGGTCCGCATGCTCCCGTCGGCATTAGAAACCTCGATGCGATCCGTGCCTGAGGAAACCCGAAAAAGGGGGCACGGCGTGAACGGTGGACACCCAGGAGCGTGCACGCCTTTCATTTCAGGTGATCGTACTTACCAGCGTCGGTCCAGTAGAGCTTGTGAGTCAGCCAGTCAATCGCCAGACCTGCTGGGCTTTCCAGACTGGTGTCCACCACCACCTGGAGAGACAAAGACAACAAAAGATATGAATACTTGTTCTCAACCTGCATTATCTTCTACAGAGCACGTGTTGCAGTTCCACACCACCGCCACTAGATGGCAGTATTGCATAAACTTAAATGCCGCCCCCTCCTTCCCTCAGCTGATGAGATGGTGAGAAACCATGCGATCTCGGCGTCACTGACCTCCTGCTTGGTGCCGTTCCACAGCGCCCTGTTGATGGAGTCGGTGGTGACGTCCGTCCAGTAGATGAAGCCGTCTTCGGCGTCCCAGTCCAGCGCCACGGCGTTGCGCACGTCGGCCAGAGGGATGACGTCGTCGGACATGTCCTCGGTGTCGAAGCTGACTCGTCGGATGTCCGTCCTTCGGGCAAAAAGCAGGAACTTGTCAAGACCTGATTAAAGACCAAAGGTCTTCTGTCAGTCTTCTAGGTTTTAACAGTGGGGGGGTCAACAGTGAACACAGCAAAACAGCACTGACACACAGACATCGAGCAAACTGACTGAAATCATGAGGCGCGACGCCGTCTCTCGCTTAAGTATCGACAGCAGAGATGAGAAAACACGTTTCCATGACTACAAGGTGTGTAATAAACTAAAGAAAATGGTTGTTTTTTTTAGTTCGGCACTTCTTTAGCTGCACTGAACCGTAACGTGTCAGCACAACCTGTGACGA
>CM042224.1:5029410-5049410 GCA_023566465.1 Cottus gobio | reverse complement strand
AAACTAGAGGTGAAGGGAGATAGACACTCGTTAACATTCCAGGGCACAGAGGCTCAGAATGTAACTATGCACACACACACACACACACACGCACACGCACACGCACACGCACACACACACACACTATTTGTCCGGGTGTTGTCTGAGCAAACAGAGGCTGTGGAGGAAGGACAGGGCCAATTACAGCTTTTTATCCTGAGAGCACACATCATTAAGGAGAGCTCACAGTGCAGATGACCGACACACACACACACACACACACACACACACACACACACACACACACACGCACACACACACACACCCTCCTCAAACATTTGCCCTGTCGCTCTCTCCTTTCACACTCTTACAACACACTTGGTCGCCACTGATTTGCTTCCAGACTTTTTTCACTTCAGTAAAAAAGTGTGGCGAGCCCAAGATCAGCTAAAACCTGAGAAACACATCTTACTGCAACACAAGGTCACACACACACACACACACAGAAACACACGCACACACACACACACACACACAGAAACACACACACACGCACACAAGGGGATTATATGTGTATAGGATGCTGCATTCTGGCGCTACTTATACCCTGTGGAGATAATCAATGCCATATTTCTATTAAAAAGAGCGTACGCATGTGCCCACCACTGAAATACACACACACAAACATAAAGCTGTGCATGCCTCTGTTTATGTTGTCGGTGTGTGTGTGTGTGTGTGGTAACTAATGAGAACCTGAACTCCAGCCCGTACACCAGATCTCTGCAGAAACCCCAAAGCCCCAGACATACGGTTCGTTTACATTTCATCAGTTATGATTCTGCTCATTGATGCCGACTTACAATACGTCAAGAGCCTGAACCTCACATTTCGGTCGCCATGAATTTGACTATTCTTCCGCGCTTCTTCTGAAATATCTCAAAAATACCCTTTCCTAACCAAATTAGCCTGTTTATGAAGGTTGTTTTTTTAAACATGGGGAGAAAAAACGTGCTAAAAATAGGGGCGGGACTTCTTTATCTCTACCAGTAAAGTTGACTGACTGGACTCTGGTGGCTTCGAGAAGATTATGAATTGTAGGTTTTTCCAGGTAAATAACGTATAATAACTGTTGATCTTGTTTATAATACGTTCATTTCAACGCGCGGGTGTCACGTTCCCAACGCTGCTGTTCTGAGCCGATAAATGCCCGTGACCACTTCCCGGGAATCGATGCCAATTGTAACGTTCCCCACTGAAGGCAAAAGCCAGATGTGAGCGTTTTTGGGGTTTTTTGTCCAGTGGGAAAAGGGCTTTAGACGACTTTACTATGGACAATATCTGCAGTTAAGCTTCTGCTACTGCAAACGTAACATTTATTATTGTTAAAAAACTGGCAATTGCAAGTGTATTTGTTCAAAATATGGAGGTTTATGGAGGTTTTTAGCCCCATTATTTAGACGCCAACTCCAGTCCATCGCAAACAAACATGATCAGGAATCAATGAACGATGTCCCAGTGTCCCAACTGTTTCCGATACTCAACCCGAGCCCAGAACAAGCCGGTACCGGTCGCCCTACCTTGGCTGATGACGGCCTTGCGGTTGCGTCCATCCAGGTCCGCCCTCTCGATGACGTGGTGCTTGGCGTCCACCCAGTACATGCGGTGGCCGGCGTAGTCGATGGTGAGGCCGTTGGGCCAGAACAGGTGTGTGTCGGCGATGACCCGGCGGTTGGAGCCGTCCATGTTGGAGTACTCGATGCGAGGCGTGTTGCCCCAGTCCGTCCAGTAGATCTTACTGGGAGGAGGAAAGTGGGACGGACCGGGTTAGTCTACTTAAACAGATCGCTGTCGGGATTCGAGACACAGCAGATGTTTGTTGTTGTTATTATTATTACAAAAAAGTCTCCTCTGTCCTCGACATGTCCTCCTCATCATCACTCATCTGGTATGACCGGCCTCTGAGGGGAAACTTTTTCTTTTTTTAAATATTTTTCAATTATCCCATGCAAATGAGCTACCGAATAAGCTGAATGAGTTTTCTAGCTAACTCGTTCTCAGGGGCTTCACCTAAAAAAGTCTGTCCTGCCGCTGCAGCATACGAAGACGGGGATGAAAACACACCGAGCGGCTGCTGCCCCGTTCATGAAGTACTCGCTCCACACAGATGCTCGCCTGTGGGCACGGCTGTGCTGCCAAACTGCTGCACTACAACTGGGACACATCCAGGGGGATATGTGTGTGTGTGCATTTGAAACCATCTGTAATGCATTATAGTGTGTGTGTGTGTGTGTGTGTGTGTGTGCTTACCCCTCTATGGGGTGCAGAGCGATGGCTCTGGGTTTCTCCATGTTCTGCCACAGCAGCACCTTCCGGTGGGTCCCGTCCAGGTTGGCCACCTCGATACGGGACGTCCCGGAGTCCGTCCAGTACAACTTGTCATGGATCCAGTCGATGGCCAGTCCACCTAAAAACGACCAAAACAAATATGTTAGAATTTGTTTGTCTATTTATATATATTTATCTCATGTTTAAAAAGTTTTTTTTTTTTTTTTAAATAATTTGTATTTATGTACATCTAACATTTACAAGTGAGCTTTAGGGGTTTTACACTTTGGATGCTAAGTGCTAAGTTAAGCTAAGCTAACAAAGACCTCGACAGAAGATGGATATTGATCTGCTCTGCGTCACTAAATATATTTACGACAATTTTGAACTCCTTTAAAAGGGCAAACCACTTTTCCAGTGCAGAGAATGAGAATTTTCTTTTTTTAAGGGGGCTTGTTGTCCCACATCTGAACCTGCATCCTATATACACACCTGGACTCTCCAGGCCGGTGGAGACCACCTCCTCCACGTTGGAGCCGTTGAGGTTGGCCTTCATGATGCGGTCCAGCGTCACGTCGGACCAGAAGACCAGCTCGCGGCTGTGGTGGAAGTCCAGCGCGATGGCGTTCTCCAGGTTGTTGAGCAGCAGCGTGTACTCGGAGCGGTGCGGCAGGACCTGCCGGATGTCGATGCGGTTGGCGAACAGCAGCACAGGCTCTGGACCTAAAAGGGAAGACCATGTGAGCTCTTATTTTTTCTCAAAAAGTCAGAGCATGAACCGACTACTTTTAATAACAGCGTGCATTAATCTCCCTGCAGGTGAAGGTCGGGGGAGGGAGGGGGGGCAGCTGCCTGACAGACCGCCCTGACCCGGGTTTAACTGGGTCTGCAGCAGATTAATGGGCCGCTGCATCAGACCTGCCGAAATCTAGTCCAGACACTCGTTCTGAGTAAAGACCCCGCAGCATAGGCACGGCTCTAGTTACCGCCGAGGCAAGACTACGCGTACGTGTTTTTATTGGAGGTCGGACCCCCGGCGACCTCCCCGTGGTCGCCAGTCAAGGTTGAAGTAGAGTACAGTGGGTTTCCTACCCAGAGCTTTGCAGCTGCGCTTGTCGGGTCGGAGCTCGTAGCCCTGGACGCACCAGCACTGGAAGCCCCCCTCCGTGTTGGTGCAGCCCTGGCTGCAGTAGCCTTCCTCAGCACACTCGTCCACATCTGGAGCGGACCGCAGAGGCAGAAGACGAGAGGGGGGAGGGGGAGGGGGTGAGGTGTTAACAGGGAAATCAAGACATCCTACTTCTCGTTACGCTCCCTTAAAGTCTGAATTTTACTTCTCGACCTGGAAAAACACACTTCTGGAAACAAAGATCGTGTCTAACCGAGTTAAAAAAAAATTCGCAATGACACAGAAACTCCCAGACTCTGGTCCATACGCCAAATTCTTATCAACAATCGCTCAAACCTTTCCATGACGTTTTTGGGAAATAGCCTGCTGACATAAGGACAAACTGCACACACACACACACACACACACACACACACACACACACACACACACACACACACACACACACACACACACACACACACACACACACACACACACACACACACACACACACACACACACACACACACACACACACACACACACACACACACACACACACACACACACACACACACACACACACAGAGTGAGAGTGGTACCTTGGCAGGCTTTGCCGTCGTCCATCAGTCGGTATCCAGTGTGACAGGTGCACTGGACCAGGCCTCTGACCATCTGACACTTCTGGGAACAGCCTCCATTGTTCTGGTTACAGTTGCCCTCGCTGGAGCGTGGACCTGCTCGCCGCACAGAAACATTACAGGGACGTGAACACGGCGTGCCGATTCCGCGTGAACGCAACCGCACATCGCAAGAAGCGTGAATATAAATGTACATTCCAGGTTGTCATGAAATTATTTCAGTGACCTTTTCCTCTAACGCCACCGCTAGGCCGAAATCTCACCTCGGCTTTTATCTGCTCCCCCCCACGAGATTGTCAATGAATCTCAATTAGGAATCAATAAGTTAAATGTTCATGTCAATCTTCATGACATTGTTTTGACAGTAAGTGCTATTTCAGAGTCTGTGCATGCTCTGAGGAGGTGCATGGTCTGAGGAGGTGCATGCTCCGAGGAGGTGCATGCCCCGAAGAGGTGCATGCCCCGAAGAGGTGCATGCTCCGAGGAGGTGCATGGTCCGAGGAGGTGCATGGTCTGAGGAGGTGCATGCTCTGAGGAGGTGCATGGTCCGAGGAGGTGCATGGTCTGAGGAGGTGCATGCTCTGAGGAGGTGCATGGTCCGAGGAGGTGCATGCTCCGAGGAGGTGCATGGTCCGAGGAGGTGCATGGTCTGAGGAGGTGCATGGTCTGAGGAGGTGCATGCTCTGATGAGGTCATTGGCACGCCCAGTTGCAGGTGCATGTTTGGTGATTACACCATTGACCACCAAAAAACCTGGTCTAAAGCACTGTTTTTTTTTTTTTTTTTTAAGAAAGTAAGAAAATTCCCAACAGGTTTTGATCTAACGGAATATTCTTCTTCGTTCCATATTTTTTGGCATTTAACCTTTCAAAAAACAAAGTTTTCACTGCAGAAAACTGCAAAAAGTTGTCAATGCCACCATTTATATAGTGATACAACAGGTGCATGGACGTTAACGGTTGATGACGCACTGATTAGTTGAATTCACGAGCCTAGAACATACTTATGATTAACTAAGGCACTAAACGCGACCCCCTTTTGCCCCTCGCGCCTCGCTTGGTGCCCAAGATGATGCCCCGCCTTCATTAGCAGAAGTGCAGCGGGACGCCCCCGACATGCACGCCGCTGTAGATCTTTCTAAATGGGTCCGGACGCGGATCAAATCATCTAGAGTGCGGCTGCAGGCGCGGCGGGTCGACTCACGGCAGTCGTGGTGCGGGTGTTCGTCCGTCCCGTCGCCGCAGTCGTTGACCTCGTTGCACACCTTCCTCTGGCCGATGCAGCGGCCGTTCCCACACTGGAACTGGTCGGGAGCACACGGCGGGCTCTCTGTGGGGGGGAGGGGGAGGGGAGGGGGAGATGCATGCAATGAGACGAGAGACACACACTTTTCCTTGAGAGTCTGGTTATTGCAACAACTTTGCATCTCCCACTCTGCACTTCACTTACAAGAAAACGTTTATTAAGGGATCCAAAGTGTTTTCATTTCCCCGCTAACCTTTCCTTCCACGTATGGCCGACCACAAGAGTCCATCATTACATGGGACTAGGGATACCGATACCGATACCGGTGGGGTCGATACTACGTTAAAATACTCGTACTCGTATCGTTTTCAATTGCCGATACCAAGAACCGATACCACTCAACAGTATTTCGCTACAACAAACTGGTCGCGCTTTGTGGAGAAAAAGATTTGTTGTCCTACCTGACTTCAACGTCTAGGGCAGGGGTCGGCAACCCGTGATCCAGAGCCGCATACGGCTCTTTCGTCGCTCTCTTGCAGCTCTTGCAGCAAGGTGTGTAGAGTAATGTGCGTCGCGTTCACACAGTAAAAAATTACTGCCGTCCTGCCGGTTTGAATCAAACGGCTGCTGATCCACCAGAAGTAGCGCTGGCAGCGGCCTCATTCAGACGCTGTTGTGCGGCTACGGATGATATTATTGCAGCCGAGTGTCTGTTGTGTGTCTATATTTGTAATTATAATAAAATGAAAACACGCTGCAGGGTAACTTGAACCACTTTTTTATCTCCTTCACACACGTATATCCCACAATTCCACTCTTTTCCTTTCCGTTTCTCCCTCCACAATAAAAGCACCGGAAACATAACTTGGAACACAGCTTCCTATATAATTGCTCGATCCCTAATATTATCGCTTACATTATGAACCCGGACACGGGGCGTTTTATGGTCCGACATTAGAGGGACTTCCACAAGAAGTTTAAAGCTTGGGATAGCCTTCTGTTAATTTTGTACTATAGGCTTGACATAATCTGCAGAGGATAAAATAAAATCTGCCTCCAAATGAATTGCACTTTCATGGAGACCAAATCTAAGAAGTATCGGTATCGGTACTCGGTATCGGCAAGTACACAAATAAAAATACTCGTACTCGTATCGGTTTGTAAAAAATGGTATCGTTGCATCCCTACATGGGACTGTTCATTAACTTCTTATTTGAAAGTCTAATAGAAATGCCAGTGTAGCCAGAGACATGTCAGGCTGATGATGATGATGTGTGTGTGTGTGTGATCTAAAAAAAACGACGTCATGGATTTTTACGTTTCATTTTAAATGAAAGAAGTGCTGTGACGAGCAAAAACCGGAAAAATAAAGTTCATAAAAAATACTCGAGATGGTTGTAAATATCGTGCAAAGTGATACAAGCTTCTTCTTGGAGGTTGAAGGAGGATAAACTTCCTTCTCTCTCTCTCTTTTCTCCCTGCTGCCTCTTCATTGTTCATTTCCATCACAATAAACGGGACAGTGTGCCCACATGTTGGCGTTTGGGGGGCAAAACTGATCCGTCTATTGTTATTGAAAGCTATTGTGTTTTCAAAAACATAAAAGAAAGTGGGGTAGTGAGTAGAGGAGGGCTGTTCTGAGCTGTTGCCATGGCTGCGAGCGAAGCTGGGGTTATATTTAGCTCCTGAAAACAAGACAACAGCATCGAGCGCCGCCGCCTCACCCGTTTTCTCGCAGCCCTCCTCGTCGCTGCGGTCGGAGCAGTCGGGCTCGCCGTCGCATCTCCACGACAACCGGACGCAGCGCCCGGTGCCGCAGCGGAACTGGTCGGCCGTGCACATGGACGTGGCTGCAGGACGCACGCACACACACACACACACACACACACACACACAAACACACATGTTATTCATTGATCTGAGATATTCGCAGTGCGATTGCCTCGTTCTTGGTGAAGTCAGATAAAAGGCCGACACTGCAACGAAGAAGTAAGCAAGCAAATTGTTTGGACGCACAACTCGACACACACGCGTTCGCTCCACAAAATCGTGACGACAGCAGCGGACTCACTGCAGTTCTTCTCGTCCGATTGGTCGTCGCAGTCGAATTCGCCGTCGCACCTCCAGCCGGCGTTGATGCACATCCCGCTGCTGCACATGAACTCAACGGATCGGCAGGGCTGGTGGGAAGCTACACACACACACACACACACACACACACACACACACACACACACGGAGAGAGAGAGAATGACATCAGAAACATGACAGCCACAGCAGGCAACACAGCTGTGTTATAACGAAGCTGTGTTATGTTGTGATTATTTCACAGCTGACGGCCGTCGTCCGGCTGCTGTTTCTGTAAAACGGACAAAATGAAAGTTACAGACACATTCCAGCCCACTTTTTTTAATTTTATTATAAAAAAAATTTGAAAATACTGAAAATAAATCAGGCCCCCTTGGGCTGGCTGCCTGCACATAGCGAGGCGGTTGTTATTGAACAGCTGTTGCTGTTAAAAAAAGGCCCACAAGCAGCGAGTGTGCTCTATTGATTTTCATTATTTTGTCTATGTATGTACATTATTTAAAAGAAATATATATACTTCATAAACATACGCATCTAGGAGTAGGCCTCCCATTTGCTTCTGTTTACATGTCAATAAAAAGAAAGGAGACCCCGTTGTATCCTGTCTATCGATATGTGGAATATCCGAGTGGCATTTTGGGATCGGGTCCAATTATCCTCGAGTCTGTTGCTGCCTCTATTTTTGATTTTTTTGTGAAAGATAATTCAGGTGCATGGGATTCAGGTAGGTTTTCCCCGATAAGATTCTAGATATGCACCTGTGATTAAAAGCCTTATTGTCATAAGCACAGAGGACCAGGAAGCAGCGTATGATGATGTTATCAGTCCATATGCTGTCCATAAATATGCTGTTTTATATCAGTTATGTTTCGGTCCCCGTAGAACATTAATTGGTCGGTTATTTTGGATGCCTTATGATCATTTCTGCCTGGCGATCATAGCTGTCCCACCTTTAAATCCCTCCCCCCCCCACACACACACACACACACACACATCTCAACATGCGCTCAGATCAAAGTGATCGGATCAAACTGGCAGCAGATGAGGACGGAGGAGGAGGAGGAGGAGGACGAAGATTAAAGCTGAATCGCACGTAAGCATCTTAAAAACCAAAGTGTGTTTGCCTCGGACATGTTTTCCTCCTGACAGCATGAGACCCATCAAAGCCACAGTGGGCGTGAGAGAGGGAGAGAGAGAGAGAGAGATGAGGGACAAACAAAACTGACAAATGAGAGGAATGCAAGGGGGAAGAGAGGGAGAAAATAAGAGGAGAAAAAAAAGGAGAGAAAAGTGAAAGAGATGTTTTGGAGCTTTAAGCAGCAGGCGGGCGGGCTTATCGGCCGGAGCAGAGAAGAGAGGGGGGCGATCAAAACAGCAGGTGGCTCTCACACAGAGAGGGAGAGAGAGAGAGAGAGAGAGAGAGAGAGAGAGAGAGAGAGAGAGAGAGAGAGAGAGAGAGAATTATAAGGTCACTAGAATCAGCGTGGGACGCTGACGAACACACCGACGCCCACACACACTCAAATGATTCATCCACTCTTTATCTCGCTCCTTGTCTCTCTCTCTCTCTCTCACACACACACACACACACACACACACACACACACACACACACACACACACACACACACACACTCACACACAGCAACGCTGCTCTTTCATCTGCTCAGCTATGCAGCCGAAAGCAGTATCAGTGTCCGCAAGCGGTAACGAGGCATGCAGTTGTGAGTGTTTTTGGATGTGCGCATTCACATATGGGAGAGAGGAGGGAGGAAGGGAGAGAGAGGAGGGAGGGAGAGAGGGAGAGAGAGGGAGGGAGGGAGAGAGGGAGAGAGAGGCTTCTTCTCTAACAAAGCTCCCTTCATGTGTCTGGAGAGTCAATGCCAAGGAATGCTGTCTGAGGATGGGCCGTCTTCAGCCTCTGAGGAATGCCTCCTCCGTGTGTCCACTAACTATCTGTGCGTTTCAGAAAGCTAAGACTTTTTTTTTTTTTTAAACACTTCTGAAATGAAATTCGATGAGATTCTTAAATACTAGAAATGTCAACACCCTCGCTGCTGGTCAGAAGTGACACGGGGAGACGAGAATAGATCGATTTAAGAGCGGAGGACAACAGGAAGTGGACGGTCTGGGGACTGGAGGTCCAGCTGGTCTCAGGACGTGACAGGATGCGGATTGATCTGTGAACCGTGAACACTGAAAAGTATCCAACAGGATTTAAGAAATGGGGTTATTTAGAAATCTGTATTACTCTTAAGAAGTCTTAAAAAAAACACACACACACAATAGTGTGATGAGTCATGTGGATCTGATGTGTGTGGCAGTGTTTTCTCTGCACACTTATTTTAAGTATATTTTTAGGTCTCCTGACTTTTTTTTTTTTTTAAAGGCTTTGATGTCAGCTCAACTTCCCAAAAAGAAATGTCAAACGCTTCAAAAGCGAGCTTGCAATTAAAAAAAAAACCTGGACGTGGGAGGAGAGGAGGTGGTCGACCCACATGACGGACAAACGATGCTACACAACCTTGAAGCTGCGCCGCAGATAAACACATCAAAGGGGGGAAAGTGTGTGTGTGTGTGTGTGTGTGTGTGTGTGTGTGTGTGGTTATAGACAATGAGCGAAAACAAGAATGTGAGAAATCGGAGATGAGAGAACGAGGAGGGAGATGCTGAGAGATTTGTCAGCAGCAGCAGCATCTCTGGAGTGAGGAGAGCGAAACGCGATAGTCAGTGTTAATCACTGTGTGTGTGTGTGTGTGTGTGTGTGTGTGTGTGTGTGTGTGTGTGAGAGAGAGATACAGTGACAGGAAGAGGAGAAAATAAAATTCTAACAGGCAGTTATGACAGATGCTGTGGAGCGGCGGCACGCCAAAAAAAAAACACAAAGAAAAATAAAATAAAAACTGTTCCTGAGCTCAAACTGACGTCAGCTGTCTGAGGATACGAGGAAATCGAACCCGGTATGTTAAAAGGTCTTCCGGGTGTATTTCTCTAAAATATTCAAATATGTATGACTAAAAAGGGGCGACGTTAGTTATAGTTACAAAGATTTAAACCCTCAAAAAAAACCCGGATTTTATCCGGATTTGAAGCTCCATTGTGAGGATTAATGTCCCAGAGACTGAAGTCTTTTGGGAGGGGAGGAGCTTTTTTTCCATACTTTTCTGACATATTCCAGACTAAAATATGAATTAGTGGCCTTCGCCCAATGACAGCTGGGATCGGCTCCAGCGCCCCGCGACCCTAAAGAGGATAAGTGGTTTAGATAATGGATGGATGGATGGATGGACAGAAAGAAAAGGTAATCAAGTCAGGTTACTCAAATGACCCACATCTTTCCTCAACGACCACAACCAGCCCATCATACGCTCAACTTAGTTATCGCTCTTCTAGATGAGTTCATCCTATTGGTTGCCTTGCCACATATGTCACATGTCATGTTCTCCGTCTCCCTCTGTGGAAACGAGGTTTTCCCTCTCTTCTCTCCTGGATCCGGGAAGAGATGATGTCTTTTAAGAGGCAGGGGAAGGGAAGGGGGCTCAGGGACGCTACATGTATTGATCCCATTTATTTTCTTATTTGTTTTTGCTTGCATTGTAAATGTAAATTTTCACCTTTTCTAAAAATAAAAATAAAAATTATATTTGAATATTTCCAGGTCATGGAATTGCATGAATTGGGTACGAATGGAAAGCGGAGAACCTTGTGGATTCTATGAGCTCGATCGTATTCATGTGTGAGGATGTGAATCCCCGTAAAAGCCATTTGAGACCTTTTAAAAAAAAAAAAAAAACTTTATTTAATTTTGACGGACAACTCACAGCAGTCCGACTCGTCCGACCAGTCTCCGCAGTCGTCGTCTCCGTCACAGTGGTAGATGTCCAGGATGCAGCGGCCGTACGCACACTGGAACTCCTCCAGGCTGCAGGTGGCTGCCATCACATCTGAGGCTGCACACACACACACACACAGACAGACACACACACACACACACACACACACCGAGAGACGTTAAACAGATGCTGGAAAAGATGCTGCAGCAGCTGGCCGTCGGGAGGCTCTTTGAAGCTTCCGCTCCTCTCTGCCGAGTCTGTCAGAAACGGCACAGGGGGATGAGCGGGCGGCCCGGCTCTCCGTGAGGACGGCGGACTCGTGCACACCCTCCGCAGGAAAACGGCGCCGGGCGGAAGCTCTCCGGCTAAACGCGCCAAACCCGGTCAGCCGCCACATCCCCCTCACGAGGCTCGCCGCCTGAGGAGTCCCGGACCCTCTGATGTTTGAACTTTTTTACAATAGCATGCTGTTCAGATGCTGTGGAAACTTTATCGGCTGCCACGGAGATAAGTTCTGTTTGATAGATTCAGCCTCTTTTGAAACTTTAAAAGATTAGTTTTTTAAAACAGGAATGTTAACTGGGGGAATATTTTGGTTTTTTAGCGAAAGCCAATCAAGTCTCTGAATTGACACAATTATAAAATGGCACTAAAATGATCCGAGACTCATGACGGCCTTGAGTTGCATTGTGTTTTTGTGTGATTTTGGTGTTTTAAATTCACCATAGTCACACAATAAGGAACAAAGCCTGGCTTCTGCAAGGTGAAATTATGAGGTTTTTAGGTTTTGTCAATGGAGTCTGGTAGTTTTGAAGAGAACAAATTCAATTTAGTTTATTTTGTAGAGCCCACAATCACAAATACAAATTTCCAACGGGGATCTGAAGCCATTATGTCCATACAAATGGACATAATGGCTTCAGAAAGGTTTTTTACGCTTTCAGCCTGAGCCAGAACTATCAGCTGCAGGCAGCACGCCGACTACAGATAAGAACCTCATCCAACCCCACTTCTGAAAACACCCAAAAGCCACGTTTCTTCCCGCCCGTCCTCCTCAAACTCGGCGCTCCAGAGCGACTCACGGCAGTTCTCCTCGTCCGATCCATCCTTGCAGTCCGTGTCCCCGTCGCAGTACCAGTGCTCTGCGATGCAGCTGCCGTCCGTGCAGCGGAACTCCTTGTCCGAACATTTGCGCATGTCTGTTACGGCGAGAGAAACGAAGACATCACAGCTATGAATATGTGCATGCTTGATAGTGTGTGTGTGTGTGTGTGTGTGTGTGTGTGTGTACACCCACCACACTGCTCATCGCTGTTGTCCCCGCAGTCGTTGTCTCCGTCGCAGTGCCAGAGGCTGCGGATACAGTAGCCGTTCTGGCAGTGGAACTCGTCCTCCTCACACTCTCTGGGAGCTGCAGGGAGAAAGCAAGAGAGGGTTCAAGTAATGAAGCAAAGGGCAGGTGAGTGTGCAAGGCCGATTGTGCAAGGTTGAGTGTGCAGGATTGAGTGTGCAAGGTTGAGTGTGCAGGGTTGAGTGTGCAGGGTTGAGTGTGCAGGGTTGAGTGTGCAGGGTTGAGTGTGCAAGGTCGAGTGTGCAGGGTTGAGTGTGCAGGATTGAGTGTGCAGGGTTGAGTGTGCAGGGTTGAGTGTGCAAGGTTGAGTGTGCAGGCTTGAGTGTGCAGGATTGAGTGTGCAGGGTTGAGTGTGCAGGGTTGAGTGTGCAAGGTTGAGTGTGCAGGGTTGAGTGTGCAGGGTTGAGTGTGCAAGGTTGAGTGTGCAGGGTTGAGTGTGCAGGGTTGAGTGTGCAAGGTTGAGTGTGCAGGCTTGAGTGTGCAGGATTGAGTGTGCAGGGTTGAGTGTGCAAGGTTGAGTGTGCAGGGTTGAGTGTGCAAGGTTGAGTGTGCAGGGTTGAGTGTGCAGGGTTGAGTGTGCAAGGTTGAGTGTGCAGGCTTGAGTGTGCAGGATTGAGTGTGCAGGGTTGAGTGTGCAGGGTTGAGTGTGCAAGGTTGAGTGTGCAGGGTTGAGTGTGCAGGGTTGAGTGTGCAAGGTTGAGTGTGCAGGGTTGAGTGTGCAGGGCTGAGTGTGCAAGGTCGAGTGTGCAGGGTTGAGTGTGCAGGCTTGAGTGTGCAGGGTTGAGTGTGCAGTGTGCCAATCATGACAAACCTCCATGGAAAAACAGAACTCCATAAAACATCCGTAGAGAAATCTCTCAAACCACAACTGAAGCATTATTGTCATTATTCTTTTGCCGCAGACTAAATAAACTGCATCTAATTCAACCCTCGACCCACAGAAGAGGCTGTTTATTTATTTGGTCTGGGGGGGGGGGGGCAACTGTAAATGTGTCAGAAGCCCAAAACTGCAGCGCTTGACGCTTCCTGGGAGGGGGTTGCATACCCACGATAAGAGACATTCACATGCAGCTTGGAGCGTCCATCAGACATATGCAGCATCAACATAAACAACTTTTCTCCCCGTGTACGATTGTGCTCGTCAGCTGTGGGAACTTTGATGCAGTCAGAAGACGCGTTGCATCGTAAGGTATCTTACGTTCTTTTACTTTCTTTAAGTCTGTAATTTGCTGCAACTGTCAGAGACATGTCCGTCTGTAACGTATAAGAAATCTAGACGTTCTCCGTCTTGCCGTGCACGAGTGAAATGACTCACTGCCGGTTGATTTGTGACTGCAGACAGAGAGAAGCATGCAGAGGAGGAACAACATTCGTCTGTGCATGTCTCCAGTCCACCGTATTTCAACTCTAGACAGGAAATGTGTGACTGGCGTGCAACGCAGGTCCAAACCTTTCAGACTTAAACAAGAAAAAATACCTTAAAACCGGAGTTCCTTTCCAATTCTAAACCGGCTTAATCTGGTTTTTATGTCGCCATCAAACACACGGGCTGATGCAAGTCAGACGGACAGTTCACCTCCAGGCTTGAAGATAAAAGACACGTTTGTCATTCACGCCAACGGGCCGCGGCGGCGAGGGCGAGCCAGCCAGTCGCTCCCTCCCGCTGAACTTCCTGCTCCGTGACATTGACATCGTTTCATTTGTCCACGCAACTGCAGCACCTCGCCTCTTTAATCACGCGCCCATCGATGGAAAAAGGCCGAATGGATTTCCAAGCCGCCCGCCTCCTCTACTGTAACCGCTGCGATCGATGGGCCGAGCCCCGCCGCCGCGCTCGCAGGGTAAACAGGCCCGTCGAGGGGAGCCGGTGATGGATGGCCTCCCGGCGGGGAGGTGATCCATAATTTATCGCTGCCGTGCGAGCGAGCGTTGGACGGCTGAGACAAACAGAGAGAGATGGAGACGGAGGGACGAGGATGATGATGAAGCTCCGCAAGTGACATTGAGGTGAGGTCCAGGGGTGTGTGTGTGTGTGTGTGTGTGTGTGTGTGTGTGTGTGTGTGTGTGTGTGTGTGTGCGTGCTTGGAACACAGTTTAGGGGGAACGTAAACAAACAGCAGAATGAATCGTGAATCAAACTAAAAGATAATGCCTTTAAGCTAAAAATCTAAATGTTGTTTCTTCTGGATTTTGAGGTCGATATGGTGCAAATATTAATGTTTAAATGAAAAAAAGAAGCCAATATTTATATATATATTTTTTAACATAAGCCCATAACCTAAAATGTGTTCATGAGCATCTCTTTCATTTGGTTATTAAAGAGCTGTGATATACGGAATATAAATAAAAATAATAAAAATAATGAACTATGAATATAATAAAGTAATGACTACTCTTACTAATAAACTGCATCAGATATAAGTTCAGAATTGGTGTATTAATCTGCCAGCGTACAGTAGTTACGATGCATCAGCTGAATATCGTCCAGTGTCTCAGACGGGGGATGATTCATCGCTCTACTTTCAGGAGCCGAAGCTCAGCTGACCCCCGAGGCCCCGCCCCCAAAACAAATTCACCCCCAAAAAGATTTACAGCCACAAAAGCCCAGCGGTGGACAAATACGCTGATTTATTATTCAACTTGTAAGAAAAATAATTGTTTTTCTCACCCCCTCCCTCTCTCTCCCCCATACCCTCATCAGCGAGGTAAACAGAGGGAGGTCAGAGGTCAACAAGCCCCGAGGACGCTCATCATTCACACAGCGGCCAAACGTCAAAGGGCAAAGGGCAAAGGGAGTCATTACCCGGCTCCCGGAGTGTGTAGGGGGTGAAACGGTGTCATGTTTTCTTCTTCTTCTGTCTTTTAAACTTCAAGGATTCAGAATATCTGGTGTTGCAGCACACCGAGACACACACACCGAGACACACACCGAGACACACACACCGAGACACACACCTCAGTCGCCGCGTTCGTCTGGAGAAAATAAAATAAAAAATCCTGACAACTACTTCGGTTCCAGCCGAGCGTGGCGGATCGTCTCCCCCGTCTCTAAATAATGAAATAAAAATAATAAATAAAAAAAAACGCTGCATCGCGGAGAAGGAACAAGAGTATACCGGGATGGTGAGAGACACAAAAAAAAAATGAAGAGAAAGAAAGACGCATGAAATAATAAGCAGTTCGGGGAACAAGAGGGGGAGGAGGGGGGGAGTTAACTGGGCATGGGGATGAAAGATTCATAGCTGGCTCGACAGCCGACAGACCCCCCATCAGGAAGTGATTCAGTGTCTGGCTGCTGATACAGTATGTGGGTCAACGGTGGAGGAGGAGAAACCACGAGATGACAGGAGGATAAGAAAAAACCCTTCTGGAGAGAAAGAGCCGACCTGTACCTGCACACAGGTATGCATACATGCATGCATGTGCTGTAGAGGGATGTGATGCATGTTAAAGCTGCCCTGATGTCACCCAATGGTTCAATAATTTTAAGCAAATGAGCCGAGCCGTCGCGAGCTGCATGAAGCACAGACCGTTATTAAATATCAATCTGCAGAGCAATGGGGATCGATTAAAACGTCGCATTGAGTCAAGCATGTTGCTGGTTGACGATCATTTAAAAGTGGAAGATATAGGGGGGGTGGGGCGGTATTGATCTTTTCATAAAAGCCAGTCTTTTAAGAAGGAGCTCCGCCTCCGTCGGGAGCCGGTGTCGCCCCAAACATCGGATCAGGTGGTGCAACATGCAGCATCCCTCCTGAGACATGGAAGTGGACGATGTGGTCACAGGATCTGACCAACAACTCCACGGGGACGAATGAAACACAATACACACACACACACACACACACACACACACACACACACACACACACACAGGAGAAACTGGACGAGAGAGCGACTAGTCGGAGAAGTTATTTCACGTGTCGTTCTCCAGAAAGAGAAATGAGGTCAGCGAGAGTGGACAGACTCTCATATGTTCATCTTCCCACAACCAGCATGTCACATGACCACAGAGAAACTCGCTGCACACGCACTTCTCTTTTTAGAAGATGAGAATGTGACATCGTGGCTTTTTTTGGGGTGATGTCACTGCACACCTGAGATAACTGAATTTAAAGCTGCAGGCGCCCCACTGCAGTTCAATCTTTATTTTAAAACGCACATTTTTATAAAGCCTTCTGTTGTGTGTCTTACGTGAAACGAGAGAAGAGGATTTATTTATTATTATTAGTATGTATCATTTAGAATTCATCCAGCTAGGTTTGAAAACTGTCAATAACAATGGTTTCTCCTTTTCATGTGACAGTCAGTTGTTGATTAAACTTCGATTCATACGGGACTAAACCACAGCGCGTGTTAGACGTTATCCTGGCGTGTCCAGACCTTTGCATGAGGACATTTCCTCTAAGAGGACCTCGTTGACTCTTAATTGAACCCCCTGTGCTCGACCGAGCGCCGCGATGGCGTCACTTTCCGGGCTTCACCGCGACGGAGTAGGAACTGAGCTTGGAAACAGCCCTTTGAACAATTAGGGCAACGGTGAAAAGGGCGAAAAGGTGAAAGGGGCAAAAAGGGTGAAAAGGGGCAAAACGTTGAAAAGGACGAAAAGGGCAAAAACGGCAAAAAGGGCAAAACGGCGAAAACGGCAAAAACGGCAAAAAGGGCAAAACGGCAAAAACGGCAAAAACGGAAAGTGCAAAAAAAGGCGATAGGGCGAAAAGGGCAAAAGGGGCAAAACGGCGAAAAGGGCGAAAGTGCAAAAAGGGTGAAAAGGGCAAAAAAGGGTGAAAGTGCAAAAAGGGTGAAACGGGTGAAAAGGGCGAAAAAGGGTGAAAGCGCAAAAAAAGGCGATAGGGCGAAAAAGGCAAAAAGGGCAAAAATGGGCAAAAAGGGCAAAAAGGGGCAAAAAGGGGCAAACACACACGCACACACACACACACACACACACACACACACACACACACACAAATAGATAGATAACACAAATCAAAAGAAGAAAGGGATAAACTCAGGGCGAAGGCAGGAGAGTGTCTTGTGTGGTGACCGTGTGTGTGTGTGTGTGTGACCGTGTGTGTGTGTGTGTGTGTGACCGTGTGTGTGTGTGTGCGTCCAGCTAGACAACTCATTCAGATTCAAAACCAACACCTCACTGCACGGCTGCCTCAAACATCTGTCCACTTAAATAACTTCCACCCCCCTATGAGTGCGTGTGTGAGTGAGTGTGCGACGGCGCATTCCACTGTTTGTTTGTGCGTTTATGTGTTTGTGTTGACGAGCACAACGTGTGTACTCACGGCAGTCCTGCTCGTCGGAGTCGTCCTCGCAGTCGTTGTCTCCGTCGCACACCCAGGAGCGCCGGATGCATTTCCCGTTGTCGCAGTGGAAGTCCAGCGGCGAGCAGGTGGGCAGCACTGCAGACACACAACAAGACAACAAGCCCGTCAGCAGGAACAAACACACAAACACACTAAGGGAGGAACCTGCAGTCGCTTTTCAGATTTATACAACAATATTGTGCTTTTGGTGCTTTTCTGCCGGTATTTTATTACTTTTGTGAAGTTATATTTCCCAGCTGGTCATGTAGTTATGATTGTACGTTACGATACAAGACTGGTCCATCATGTGTGTAACCAGATTGTAGGTCCCACTCCCCCCGTAGGGTGTGGCCATACATGTAATCAAGGTGCTTATTTATGCATCATTTTATTTATTTATTAGCAGTTATCAAAAAAATATATATATTTAGGGAAATGGATCTTAAGCTCCGCCCACATCCTCTTGTGTTTCCGATACCTCAGCAGTATTTCCTTTGATACCTCACCATGTTTTTCATATTTAACAAAAAGCACAGATGACCAGTAGTTCAGGATCACCTTCTGTAACGTGAACATTTGCATCTGTGATCTTTTTTCAGACAAAAATTATCATTTTAAATCTCATTACTTGGGCTACGGGAAGCCGCGATGGACATTTCTTTCCACTATTTCTGGATATATCGAGCGAACCCAAAGCAGAAATCACGAACATGAAGTCGTCCCTCCTGTACGGCAGCAGGTTGCAGTAAAGGCCGCCTGGTCTGGGCCCATCCAGAACCAGAGCCCGATCCGGACCCGATCCGGACCCGATCCGGACCCGATCCGGACCCGATCCGGCCTCTCCCACCTCCGTACCCTGAGACCCAGAGAGCAGCACTGAGCTCAGCACATTCCTCCTTAACTTCATATCCGCTCTAAGTGCAGCTACTCGCTATCGAAGCAGAGCCCGAATGACTGGCCCTTTGTCATCGGTAGACAGAGCTAATTTAATTACAGGCCAGGGAGGGATGGAGGGGTGGAGGGATGGAGGGAGGAGGAGGAGGAGGGAGAGACTCTCACCCCGCCCGTCAATACCAGATATGAAATATTGACGGGGCAAACGCAGACTTTATGAAAAATGTATGACGTCACGCAGCAGGTTAGCCAGCGAGGCCGACAGGCCGACGAGTCAGGGAATTAATGAAGCGTGTGTGTGTGTGTGTGTGTGTGTGTGTGTGTGTGTGTGTGTGTGTGTGTGTGTCGGGGTGTGGCTCTGGTCTCCAGAGGAAGCAAAGCCCCACTGACCCACATACCCCTGCATGGTTATTACATTATTCAGAGGGAACAGTAACCCCCCCCATGCTGCTCACCCCCCGATGAACTCTCTCTCCCTACTGGAGGCTACTTTTAAATCAACAATGCATTTATGAAAACGGTTATCTGATTCATAACATCAGTTTCTCCTCTTCTTGTTTTTTTTTCATATACATGTTGACCAATGGATTTCCATGACTTTTCCATAACTTTTCCAGGACTTTAAACCAAATTCCCATGACCAAACATTTAGTGAAATCTGGGTGTGTCCATGAAAAAGTGATAAAATGTAGTATTTAAACTAACAATGAGGATTCCAAAGCATACAGTATTCCTTAAAGGACACAAATGAATGAGAGACAATAGTTTGATTAAAAGAATAAACATTTATAGATATACTCAGCGTATGCCTGCTTATATTTTGAGTCTTTCTTTTAAAAGCATATTCATTATTTCAAACTCAGCGTAAATGAACCACATGAACACATGAATATAACACATTTACATGACTTTTACTAAACTTTTGGGATTTTATTTTTTCACTAAATTGATTTTAAAGCTCCCCACATAATCCATCCAGAGCTACTGGTTGGTTCAAATAAGTTAAACTCGTACAGTTGATATAAAAGACAAAATAATGTAAAATAAAGAAAAGAAATATGAACCAAGTTCAATATTTGCCAGAACTGCTGCAATAAGCTGGAACTGAACAGGAAGTCTACCTTTGCAACACACACACACACACACACACACACACACACACACACACACACACACACACACACACACACACACACACACACACACACACACACACAC
>CM042224.1:4976910-5024410 GCA_023566465.1 Cottus gobio | reverse complement strand
GTGAACAAGTGTGCTGCCCTTCGTTTTGCTGAGCCGGGAGTAAATATTTAGGAAGGAGGCGACAGCGGGAGGGGGGGTGAAGAAAGAGACATGGAGGATTATGCTAATGTGTCCAAGCAACCAGCGGTCACATCCGAGGGACGGAAAAGACGGGAAGAAAGAGGCGGGAAGACAACTCCAAACCACATAGTGAGGAAATAAATGAGACGGCCTCGGGTGAGAGAGGGAAAAGTAGAAAAGCGAGCGAGGTTCACAGGTTCCCCGTGGTCACGGGGCAGGGAGGCGAAAGGATGCGGAGACGGGACGGAGGCACGGAGGGGAGAAGATGAAGGGATGGAGAGAGGAGTCGGCACATGGAGGACGAGGGGATGGGGTCCTAATCTGAGCCGAGCCGGTGCTTTCAGGAGCAGCTCGGCTCCCCCTGATCGGAGAGGACTGCAGAGAGCGGTAGATTAAAGGACGGAGGGGGGTTTGTGGTTTATTTATGTGTGTGTGTGTGTGTGTGTGTGTGTGTGTGTGTGTGTGTGTGTGTGTGTGTGCGCTTGTATCAATGCGCAATGGTTTGAGCTGAGGATTTTTCCGAGCTTGAGCTCACTTTGTTTTGTCCGGAGGGGACTAGTTTCAAGTCTGATCTAGACTTTGTCTGATCTAGACTTTGTTTGATCTAGACTTTGTTTGATCTGGACTCTAGACTAGTAGACTTGGTCCACTAAGCCAGAAACCAACCTTAAACCGCTTCTAAAAGACTTCCGACATCCGGAGATTTCTCGTCTAAAAACTCAAATTTGTTCAGGGACATTTTTTTCCCAAAACCCGAGCGAGCGAGGACTCAGTTAACGACCATTATTCATTTATTTTAAAAGGTATGCCAATAATGCTCGCCTCGGAAAAGAACTCGAGAGGATTCGATTCCCAAAATGGGATGTCGAGTATGGCCTGCAACGCTGTTGCTGGGCAACTGACAACAAAAGCATCCCCCCGTCGCCGCTCAGTTTGGTAAAAAACTTCCACAGGATTCCCGAGCGCTCGCTTCCAGTTACGAAACTGTGAGAAGCAACTCATCGCTCAAATGGATTCTTCTCATAAATATGGTAAACGTGACAGGAGGTCCTCAGATATCCTGAAATGCGTCCAACTGGGGGTTTTTTTATACGGTGTGTGTGTGTGTGTGTGTGTGTGTGTGTACCTGAGTTCATAGTACACACCGATCTTCTAAACCTCGCGGGCTCGTGAGAGAGCCGAGCTCAGAGGAAGCCAAACCTCATGCACCGCTTTCAATCACGCACAACTGAGATTTTCCTCTTCCTCTTCAACACACCTCCACAGACACACACACACACACACACACACACACACCCACACACCTATTTCCTCTTCTCTGCAGCCCTGTCTCCTCACTCCGGCCCAAAGCATTTTCACTTTCACAACATCAGCTGCTTTTAACTCAGCAGGACTCCAACAGTGTGTGCGTGTGCATGTGTGTGTGTTTGCCTGTGTGTGTGTGTGCGCACGTGCGCTAACCCCCTGCTTTCTCCAGCGTAAGTGAAATGCAGAGAGAAATAACGTGAAGGCTGCACTAGAACAACGGGGGTGAAAGAACAGAAGACGCATGCAGCCTCTCAAGGTCGTGTCTGCTGTGGTGAAGGTCGTCACCAACAGCGTCCTGATACAAGCCATCGCCCTGGAACCGGGAGGCGAGGTCAGGAAAACTTGAGGAGCAGAGAAGATCGGCGAGAAGACGAAAAGAAACATAAGTCGGACTCCATTAGACAACACAACATCTCCTGGTTTTGCTACTTCAAAATAAAAGCTTTTTAAGGGAACAAAAAGCAGATTGGACTTCTATTGTGAAGGTTGTATCGGGACATGTGAGCATCCCAGAACCAGCGGAGCTTCGCTGGCGTCTATTCCTCAATTAAAGCCCAAGTCTGCTAACACATAACGTAGGAAAAATCCCTCCCTTGATCTGATCAGGAATGTCGCATTCCAGCTCTTCGGTTTGGACGCAGCCGAGTCGCCTTGAAGAAGACCGTTTACGGACGAGGACCCGACAACACGGGAAACATACATGTTCTCTAATGGAGCACGACGGTGTCAGGGTCTCTTTTATCCTGCGGTGAAACGTAGTGAAGAGTGTTATCCCCACACACACACACACACACACACACACACACACACACACACACACACACACACACCAATGAAGAAAAGGGGGTGGGGCGTTATTAATTTGGTGAAACTGTCCGTGAGTTATGCCTTCATTAAATTTCATCAGGGCTAATAAAGAGTCCCGTCCTTGAGATGCACGACCCCGTGACGTGCTCTCCAACTACTGAGGCGTCGATACATCACAGAGCTTCAGAGGATGTAGTATAATCTTTAGGGTGTGTGTGTGTGTGTGGGGGGGGGGAGTCTCACATTTTAAAGCCTGTACTGCCTGTTCACCCAGCAGGGAGCCAAACGGGCCAATGGTTATCCGCCTACTAACTCCCCAAAAAAATAAAAGCAGACTTATCGGTCATTATGAATTGATGATATAATATTTTTTCACTTCCCATTAGCGGACCGTGCCGATCGTCCGATACCGAGTCCGATAGGAGTGTGTTAAAAACTGAAATGTATTCGTGATTTGATTTGTGGAGAGGGGAATAGAAGACCCCGCCATGGTTTTTAAACTTTACGGTACTACTTTAGTTGTGTTGCCCTGTGGATTAAAGCTGGAGTGGAGGGTTTTGTTTTTCTAAGCACCAGAGTCCCTTTTAGAAAACCTCCGTCCTGGTTCTGGTTCTGGTTCTGGTGAGCCTGCGTGATCCGAACCGGACCCCGATGACCAAGTGTCTTAGAATACCTAAAACCCAATACTCCCGCCGGTGGTCTTGTTGACTCACAGATACAGAACCTCGGTGCAGGTAGAACTTCCTGCTTTTAAAATGGGTGGATTCACAGATGTGGGTCGAGCCGTGAACGCCGCCTCCTCCTTGGCGCCACGCACCACCGGCGGCGGCGGCGGCTCTGGAGTCGCTACACTGACACTCACAACACCACACGCCGTGTCCTTCGCTCCACAAAGAGGACTCGCACAAGTTCTGGTTTTTTCCTTCGGGTCCCTCGTCGAATCCTCTCCGGTCTTCGTGCAGCCGTGAAACTTTATACGTGGAGAGAGAGAGGAGGAAGCTGCCCGACGTCCACGTGATTCCTGTGCATCGTAATTAGATCAGGCGAGAGCTTCACGGCGAGCGCACACACACACACACACACACACACACACACACACACACACACACACACACACACACACACACACACACACACACACACACACACACACACACACACACACACACACACACACACACACACACACACACACACACACACACACACACACACACACACCTCCATTGTGATACAGCACAATCGCTTCTCTCTATAGAATTGGTTGAGTCGGTTTAACTGATAAATAACGTTAAAGTTCAAACACAGTCTGGATGCCACTAAACTGCACCGCTACAGGACAGAGATATTCCTTTGTGTTGCATGTGTGCGTTCATTGTGAGTCTGCGTTCCCACGGTCACACGCGTCCACGCTCAAGTGGGGAAATCTCCCTCCCTCCCTCCCTCTTTCTTTCCCTCCCACCATAAATTCATATCCTTTCGCTGCAGTTTGGAAGACGTCGTTAAAAAGACATTAAAATTTAACTGGGGTTTTTCCTTTCTTTTTTTTTTTATTAACGATGCGGCTTGCTTAATTCAATCAGCGTAATGGAGGCGGAGTCACATGGGCGGCGGCTTCGCCTCCGCGTGTCACACAGAACACAGCGATTTAAAAAAAAAAAGGATTTTAAAAAGCAGACGAGCTGGACACCTGAAGAATCAATACAAAATACAAAATCCAGAATGGGACCCGTCTCAGCTGGTTTTACTCCGACCCGATCGATGGGAATCGATACATCAATTAAATCTATAACCCAACCGAGTTCCTTCACTCCTCCGCCTCTGCATCCCTAATTGCAGGATGAGCGCAAAGGAGGGGGTTAAATTCAGGGGTGGTTTAAGTATCCATCATTTCATTAAAAAAAAAACGACATTAATCTCTGTGATGCGAGCCCGGTGGTCTGGAGCGAGTCCAACAGGACCGGCGTCCGGCCGCGGAGCGGCGGGGGTCGATCGGACGGCACTAATGGATTAGGGGAGTCCGGCTGGACGCTCCGATATCTGTCAGCCGGCTTCCACGCGCCGCCTAAAATAAGTGAGCGAGAGGCGGGATCGATGCGGCGATCGGGCTCAGCGATCCCCCCCTCCCCCTCCCCCCGATCAATAACACTTAGGGGTCGGGAGACGGGGATGCTAACTAGCTTAATGTGACGGAGGAAGACCGATGGACTGGACACGGGACATGAACACACACACACACACACACACACACAGGAAGTGTCAAACACCTGAGCACGGGACAGAACGCACAGCCTTGACGATCAGTGGTTAGCAGGTCAGTCTTTTAATCAGAGGGTTGGTGGTTCGGTCCCCGGCTCCGCTAGTCCATGTCGTTGTGTCCTTGAGCAAGACACTTAACCCTCATTGCTCACCGTTGCTGTGTCTACAGTCTACTGTATATCATGTAAGTCGCTTTGGATAAAAGCCTCAGATAAATTAAATATAATAATATATAAAGTCTGGGTCAGCCTGCTTGACCTGCTGCCTCCGCGACCCGACCCCGGATAAGCGGTGGAAAATGGATGGATGGATGGAATATATAATAATATATAATGTAATGTAATACGCAGGCGTGTAAAAGAGGCGCGGCGAGGATCTCCTCCGCTTGAGAAGCCGACATGCTCTGCAAAGGAAAAACACTCCCGTCTGGCTCCGCTGCCAAGACGTTCCCATCCAGCCAAAACGCCGCCTGCTGCCAGAAGTCACTCAAGCTGGTTTTTTGTTGGAGCGCCGCAGTATTTGAAATACTACCCGGTGACCGGTGACCCCTCCACTGTTTCACTGGGTGATGATGGGATCCATATGGGCCCACTTATATATTTATACTGTTATTTTTTTTTTCCTCTGACGTTTTTTTTTTTGGGACAATTTGTGCGGAGAAAATGTAGAAGTCATGCACTTACACACTTTTGCTGCCAAACACAACCAGAGCCTTTGGTTAAGCGGTGGGAGTTTGAGGCGTTGCCAAGAAGTTTTTATATTTTACAACCAAAGTTATCAAACTGGTTCAGCCAGCATATTCATCAAGTTTGATTTTTAGTTTGTATTAAGGAAAATATTTAAAACTGAGAATCAAAAGTTAATATTTAACCTCTCACCAGATTTGTAATCGTAAGTACTTATTATTTAATATCACTCTTTTAAAAATATTTTAAGACTAGTTTTTATCGTAATACATAAATAACTTATGATTAATACATTTGTGCAATTAGTCTGCAAAAAAAACATAAAAGTTACATTTGCTCCCTTTTTTCCTTTAGTGCTGATCCAATCAGTTTTATAATTACTACTTAATACATGTTCTGAATGTTTGTTGTTGTAATACTAATTTTGGCCACAAGAGGCCGACTAACCCGAATCTAAATTAGGAGAAGAAAAAAAACATTATTCCAGTGGGAATTTTTTTAATTTCTCCGTGTACTAAATACACTAAGTACTGTAATAAACACAAAGGTAAATGCATGGTGTCAGCAGGTTCTGTCAATTAAAACTTTTTCCATCGATCATAAAGAGAACGGAGACTTCCGTTAACAGCGAGATGGAAACAAAGAGAGTGAGACAGTGAGAGAGAGAGAGAAAGAGAGTGAGATAGAGTGTGTGAGAGTGAGAGAGTGAGAGAGAGAAAGACAGTGAGAGAGATAAAGAGAGTGAGAGAGAGAGTGAGATAGAGTGAGTGAGTGAGAGAGAGAGAGAGAAAGAAAAAGAGTAAGAGAGAGAGCGAGAGTGAGACACTCACTGCATCCGTCCTCGTCGCTGTGGTCTCCACAGTCGTTGTCCCCGTCACACTGCCACTGGGCTGGGATGCAGGTGCACTCCCCGAACGCGCTGACCGCACAGGTGAAGTGGTTCCTCCCACACGAGCACTCGCCGCTGGCCTGGACTCCTGAGGAAGAGGAAGAGGAAGAGGAGGTCAGCAGCGATCACACGTGTTCAGGTCGAGCAACTCGTGTTTTCCCTTTGGAAGTCACAAGTGATGAATCCACAAGGTAGAGATCAGTTTTTCCTCCCATCTTTAACTCCCAACTTTAAATCCCATCTTTTAATGTAATGTAATGTCATCTTTTACTCCCATCTTTTATTCCCATCTTTACCTCCCAGCTTCCTCCCGCCTTTTCCCGACTGACGTGAGAAAGTTTAATGTGCTAAACCTCGACCCGCCCCTAAGCCGGCACCCCGGTGGCTGAAGGTCCAGTCAGGATGCTACGTAGGGTTATGGTTAACCCTTCAGGATGCTACGTAGGGTTATGGTTAACCCTTCAGGATGCTACGTAGGGTTAGGGTTAACCCTTCAGGATGCTACGTAGGGTTAGGGTTAACCCTTCAGGATGCTACGTAGGGTTAGGGTTAAACCTTCAGGATGCTACGTAGGGTTAGGGTTAACCCTTCAGGATGCTACGTAGGGTTAGGGTTAACCCTTCAGGATGCTACGTAGGGTTAGGGTTAAACCTTCAGGATGCTACGTAGGGTTAGGGTTAACCCTTCAGGATGCTACGTAGGGTTAGGGTTAAACCTTCAGGATGCTACGTAGGGTTAGGGTTAACCCTTCAGGATGCTACGTAGGGTTAGGGTTAAACCTTCAGGATGCTACGTAGGGTTAGGGTTAACCCTTCAGGATGCTACGTAGGGTTAGGGTTAACCCTTCAGGATGCTACGTAGGGTTAGGGTTAACCCTTCAGGATGCTACGTAGGGTTAGGTTTAACCCTTCAGGATGCTACGTAGGGTTAGGGTTAACCCTTCAGGATGCTACGTAGGGTTAACCCTTCAGGATGCTACGTAGGGTTAGGGTTAACCCTTCAGGATGCTACGTAGGGTTAGGGTTAACCCTTCAGGATGCTACGCAGGGTTAGGGTTAACCCTTCAGGATGCTACGTAGGGTTAGGTTTAACCCTTCAGGATGCTACGTAGGGTTAGGGTTAACCCTTCAGGATGCTACGTAGGGTTAGGTTTAACCCTTCAGGATGCTACGTAGGGTTAGGTTTAACCCTTCAGGATGCTACGTAGGGTTAGGTTTAACCTTTTCAGGATGCTACGTAGGGTTAGGGTTAACCCTTCAGGATGCTACGTAGGGTTAGGGTTAACCCTTCAGGATGCTACGTAGGGTTAGGGTTAACCCTTCAGGATGCTACGTAGGGTTAGGTTTAACCCGTCAGGATGCTACGTAGGGTTAGGGTTAACCCGTCAGGATGCTACGTAGGGTTAGGGTTAACCCGTCAGGATGCTACGTAGGGTTAGGGTTAACCCTTCAGGATGCTACGTAGGGTTAGGGTTAACCCTTCAGGATGCTACGTAGGGTTAGGGTTAACCCTTCAGGATGCTACGTAGGGTTAGGGTTAACCCTTCAGGATGCTACGTAGGGTTAGGGTTAACCCTTCAGGATGCTACGTAGGGTTAGGGTTAACCCTTCAGGATGCTACGTAGGGTTAGGGTTAACCCTTCAGGATGCTACGTAGGGTTAGGGTTAACCCTTCAGGATGCTACGTAGGGTTAACCCTAACCCATTTATCGTCACTCCTCGTTCTTTATTTCCACCACGTTACGTGATCTCTCCCCACAAACAGAAGTTAAATCTTCTCAGTGGTCACGATTGTCCGTGTGTTGTGAACAGTTAGCCATCAACTAAATCTCTTTTACTTTCCCCCTCAGAGGCCCCGAGAATGAAATCCAGAAAATCTGAAGAAAAAGAGCTAAAGATAAGAGCAAAGTCTGAAGGGGATAAAAAAAATGATGTTTTTCTGCTTTCCTGTCCTGTTACAGCCATCCACAAAATAAATGGGGGGCTTAACCCGAGCCTCCCAGACCGCTTTACAGCCAAAGAAGACATCTTCCATTTCAACTTATTTAGATTAACAGCAGATACAATTACATTACATGCATGGGAAGGACAGCTCTGTTCTTTAGATTACTGGCCCTTTAAATGGCCTTGTTTCACTCACATTGAGCATACGAGCACAGACAAACACGGTATCCTAAAATACAGTCACACACACACACACACACACACACACGTCTCTGTACTTGACTCATTAGACCTTAGTGCTGCGTTCGACACCTCTCACCATTACAGAGACTAGAGCATTTAATTGGCATTAAAGGAGCCGCACTAAGCTGGTTTAAACCCTATTCATCAGATCGATCTCAATTTGTATGAAAACGATGAAACTCTGAACACCAACGGAGTTCCACAAGGTTCTGTGCTCGGACCAATTTCATGAATATGCTTCCTTTAGGCAATATTACCAGAAAAACACTCCATAAACTTCCTGATGTTAAACTCAGTCAAAACTTCCGAAATCGATTATCTAATGACATAGTTTCTCTTGATCCAGCACCTTTACAGATCGTAAAGCCCTCTGAGGCAAATTGCTCATTTGTGATTTTGGGCTATACAAAATAAGAAAGAAACACACAACCACACACACACACACACACACACACACACACGGTCCATACGTTCTGTACACTGTGCTCCCACCCCAGCAGAGGAAAACCCAGTCACCACATTTTCAGACGCATCACAGCAAATCACGTCCAGGAGAGGAAATAAATAAAGGTTTGCTCTCACTTTGAAGCCCATTAATGACCATCTGTGTGTGTGTGTGTGTGTGTGTGTGTGTGTGTGTGTGTGTGTGTGTGTGTGTGTTTTGCTGAAACTGGACTGCCGCAGCAAACCTTGAGTTTCTTGGAACACGCATGCATGTATGTGTGCATGGACGTGTGTGTGTGTGTGGACATGCTTGTATGTGTGCATTTGTGCGTGCGTGTGTGTGTGTGTGTGTGTGTGTGTGTGTGTGTGTGTGTGTGTCTCCCTCTCTCTCCTGGCCTCCTCACAAAGGCATCAGTCAACCCAGGAGGGCCTGGCAGAGAGAGCTCAGTAACCTTCAGATCCCTCCCACAGCACTAAATTAATGGCCTCTTTCTTTTCATTCCGCTCTCCTTCTCCTCACTCTTGTCTTTCCACCATCCCCTCTTCACACTTCCCCTTCAGCTGCCTCCCCCCCCCCCCCCTCACCTCTCCCCTTCCCCACGCTTCAAGAACCCTCCTCTGCAAGCTGGAAGGGAAACGGGAACTAAAGAAAGACAACTTCACGGACTGCCGTCCTCAGACGGGACCAGACTACGTCCTGAAATCTACCAACTGTACAAGTGGCCTTGAGTTTGACGTCTATATATATATATATATACACATGCAAAAAAAAAAAAGGAATAACTAAAAACAAATACGTCTTCTTTCACTGAATATTTGTCTTGAAAAAAATTAAATGACTCTTCCATCGTCCACCACTGCTACGAGGTACGACATGGACTAAAGCCGGGGTAGGACTTGTACCTTTAAGCGTGTGTGTGTGTGTGTGTGTGTGTGTGTTTGTGTTCAGATGTGCGTGCGTGCGGGTTTGCAGCGAGCTAAATTAGAGTCTGCGAGCCGGAGCAGAAGCTGTGTCAACACGAAGCCACATCACAGGCCGTGCGTTTGTCAAACACCCTTTAAAAAGAACGAAGACGAGACCACAGAGCCAAAGGAACGAACGCACACACTTGTGACACACACACACACGCACAAATGTCACACACAAACAAAAGGTCAAATATCAACACGCAGATTATTAGTCTAGGTAACAACTATGAATGTGTGTCACGTCCGGCAGATCAGGGATTAATACTGAGAGAAAGTAGAGAAAGACCACTCACTGGATTGTTACATAAGGCTCCACACACACACACACACACACACACACACTAGCAGCCAGGCATGGCAGAGCGTCCGCCTGACAAGCCCCCGATGCCTCGCAGACTGATCTGAGAGCAGCTTCGGGAGACACAGTGGACCACTGTGATCTGGGGGGAGGGAGTGTGAAGACAGGATCTCTCTCTCGTCCTTTAAAGGATGTTTAAGTGGAGCGGAGGAATCAGCCGAGCCGTTAATTGATCTGAAGCATTTCTTCCTCTCACAGCAACTTTGCTGGAGTTCATCCTAAAAAACTAGCCAGAAAAGGAGGAGGAGGAGGAAGGCCCGTATTTCAATTCAGTAACAGCTGACGGAGGCCGACGTGTTGAACTCTCTCCGCGGGCCAACAATAAGACGGACTGACACTGCCAGAGGGAGCGAGAGAAACCTCCAGCGGCAGGAAGGAAAACAGAGACCACCAAAGATCCTGCAGCCTGAAACCGTCCAGACCGGTGTGGAGCGAGACCACCTGGCCCGGCCTTCTCTGTTTACCTTTTGGTGCACCACCACCACCACCAGTTAAACAGAGAAGATCCCGCAAACCCGCCCAGACCCGACCCCACCCGCCCACGGGCAGCCGCCGGGCCGCCCCGAGCCTCAGATCCGACCCGACCCGGTGGCATCCAACCCCCGATTCTCACCTCGTTCACAACTTGCTGGTGTGCGAACGGTTAAATGGCGACGGAGCAGCGGGGGGGGGGGGGGCAGAACACACACACACACAATGGTTACTCGGCCCTGAAGAGCGGGTGGCCACGCGATGTCAAAAGGGCTGCCGGCTAATTAGGCGTGGACCTCCCCGGAGACTACCTGGAGGGTCGGAGCCGCTGTAAAAAGTGATGAGCGGAGGAAATTGGGTGGATGTTGTGGGGGGACAATGCAAAGGGGGGGGGGGGGGGGGACAGGAGGGAATGACTCAAGCCCCCCTTTTGTCCCGTCCGCTCGGCCTCCCTGCCGCCCGGCGTCGGGCTGTGAAGGCGTCGCCAACGGGCGGAGACAGCTGTGGTCCAGCGGGTCGGCAACTGTTTCGGCACCGGATCCTCCCGAGAGGACAACTGTGTTTTTTATTACACGTTTTGAAGGGAACGTTGGATACGTGGGAATGTCGGGATAGGTGTACGTGACACAGAGGATTCGTGGCTGGAAGAGAGAACTCAAATGTGTCTTTTGTGCATTTTAACCACAGTTATAGAAAATTGGAATCCAAACATGCAACAAGTGTTACCAATGTTGGAAAGAAACATTTAGGGCTCCATGTTTCTATTCATATTGAACTTTTCCCCTCAAAAAATGACCTCTCTTTGTAACCTCTCCTGCTCTGCTCTGGTCAATGATTTTGACGGTTTATTTGGGGTAAAGTTATGTAAATTGACACTCGTAGAATTAAATATCACAATTTTAAGCTTCAATTGTGTCGCGTTCGTCAGACATGATGCGTTCAAGGACCGTCGGCGAGTTAATAAACTGTATTTATTGGAGGAAAACCTGCTTTTCAATCCCCCGGCGCCTGATGGAGTAATCAACACAAACTGAAATGTGTGAGAATAAATATTTAAAAAAAAAATAAAAATGCAAAGCAAGCAATCTTTCGTCTTATCAGGAAAAACAAAGCTGCCTTAAATGGCTTAACGTCGACACGTTGAGTCACTTCCATCTCATCGGTCTCGTCTATCACATTCAGATTGGCTTCGTGTCGTCTGCACCGGAGCTGAGAGCCGACATCGGAGCGCAAACTTCACCGTCTGCCGGACTTTTTAGGTGAAAGACGGGAAGGCAGGTAAAAAAAATGTCATTCCCGTTCCGACACAGCCGTCTCTCGACGTGCCGAGATGTGATTCATGTCAGCTGTTCGGTCCGGACCGCTGTTGCTCAGGCTGGTTTTTTTATTACATTTTCTTTGCTGGAGACAATATGGAAAAAATGCTCCATTAATGCAAAATTAATACAATTAGTTTGAAAAATAGGCTGAAATAAAAAAAAAAGCTCCATGAAGATAAGGTGAGGATTCCCAATTACAATTGGGAGAGCAGTTTTTCCCAGGCTCTTCCTCCTGTTTATACCCGTACTCCTCTCCATTACGACATATGGGAGCTCTGATGCAGGGATGGGGGTTGGAGCTCCTCCCCCTTCTCCGTCGGCTCATCTCCACCTACTAATTTGCCCACCGTAAGCCGGGCCGCCCTGATGCGGCGAGTTGGCGACATGTTGAGCTCTGCTGGGAAGAGTATGTAAAAATGGAGCGGCGAGCGGAGGAAAGGCATGCATGAGTAGACGCACACACACACGCACACACACACACGCACACACACGGTTTGTGCGCTCAAGTGCATAAACAGGAGCACCAGAACAAACAAGTTCAGATTTGATGCCAACTTTTCAAAGTGACGGTCAAAAAAAAAAAAAACATCTCCCTGGACAGACACAGTCATCACGAGCTCATCCCTCTGGTTGGCTCACACACACACACACACACACACACACACACACACACAGGTTTGTAATGTGCAGCAGTTGGTCGGCAGCGGGGCTCTTTTCACGCCTGCTCATCTCAGACTTTCATTAAAACTCCGGTCTTATCACACAGCAGCGCTCAATCACCTAACCCAGCAGGAGTGTTTGTGAGTGTGTGTGTGTGTGTGTGTGTGTGTGTGTGTGTGTGTGTGTGTGTGTGTGTGTGTGTGTGTGTGTGTGTGTGTGTGTGTGTGTGTGTGTGTGTGTGTGTGTGTGTGTGTGTGTGTCCATGTTGGCTTCATAACAGACCCTCATGTCTGCATGTTCACCCTGTGCAGTGCTATATTCTAGCAAAACACACGGCAGACGTGTACACACTCTTACTCACTCTCTCACACACACACACACACACACACACACACACACACACACACACACACACACACACACACACACACACACACACACACACACACACACACACACACACAGCCAAGTCATCGCCTATTAACTAAGTGCAACCCCAGAAGCGTGTGGGAGGATACTGTCCTTTATTCCCTTGAAATGAGCGAAAACAACATAATTACACGCTTAGTGATATATCATCGTCCTGCTGCTGAGGGTTAAAAATAAAAGGCCTCTGAGATCAAACACGTGGGGGGAGGGGGGGTGGATGGTGCTGCTACGGAGCTGTATACAGTACACACACACAATCACACACACACACACACAGTGCCATCATCCGCGGCCGGCCAGCAGTCTCTCTGAAGTCGGTTCAAAGATAACACTGACTTGGCCTCGGATGAGTGGACGGCTGCTGGATGGGCATGTGGGCCGGCACTGGGCGGGGGAGGGGGAGTGTGTGTGTGTGTGTGTGTGTGTGTGTGTGGGGGGGGGTGTTAGGGGGCGGGCTACATGCAAGTGCGACAACAAAAAAACAAGACTGTTTCTAAAGTATTTAAACCAAGTCAGAAATATATTTTTTAGAGATAATCCAATATAATCCCCTCCCTCAGATTTGTCTCTGTGCAAAGTGTCCAGATTTCAAAATAAAGCGCAGCTCACGTGCACTCAGTTATAGGTCATGAACCTCCATCACTGAACCTGCAGCCTCTTCAGACATGTTGATGTTGAAGGGGTTAAAGACGGAGGCAGAGGGGCGAGACTGTCCCACCAGGGTTCACTTTCCACAACTTTTGTGATGACTCGGGCCTTCGCACACTGTACTTATGTGGCTTTGGGACTCGTGTGTGTGTGTGTGTGTGTGTGTGTGTGTGTGTGTGTGTGTGTGTGTGTGTGTGTGTGTGTGTGTGTGTACAGTATGTGAACGAGTGAAGGACTCTGTTCCGATCAAAGAGAAAACACATGAAAGAGCCACCACAGCTTTTACGGATTTTAAGGATTTAATGACCTAATGGGAAACTGGACGACTGCTTTTCCACAAAGATGACACACACACCCACACCCACACACACACACACACAGGTAGAGCGTGGAAGGTTAGTTGCGTAGCGAACCGTTTCCACGGCACACGTTACCCACAAACCAGCACCAGAAGGTTGATGTTGGCAGCTTCCCAGTAGGGGCCGTCCCGGTGTCAGAGTGATGACGGCCGCGGTAAAGAGACTCCTCGGCTCTGATTGGTCGGACCTCGCCAACGCCACGAGGAGCGCCGACACCGGACCGGGTGCTAATGACAGCCGACGTGTTACCGAGACGATACGATCATGTGAGAGTTACAGCAGAATGTGAGACTTTCAGCATTTCAGCGCAAATATGTTTTGGCTCTGTTATGAATAGGATTGTGTGTGTGTGTGTGTGTGTGTGTGTGTGTGTGTGTGTGTGTGTGTGTGTGAGGCCTGGCAGCAGTGTAAACACAGAGGAGCTCTGAGCTCCGCCTCTGGCTGTGAACACTAGACTCGCTGGGCAATGTGCTGAGCGAGCACTTGGTGTCCAAGCTCGCTCTAATCCACAGATTGTCTTTTAGGCCAGCTGACCCCCATCACACACACACACACACACACACACACACACACACACACACACACACACCCCAGAAATCCCCCAACAGGGGCCTCTATGAGGGACACACACGGATCAGAGCTTCAACTGAGCCCAGAGTTCTCCTGGGAAGTTCTGGATGGAGTTTAATTTCCAAATAGATTATAATGCATCAATTCTTAAAATCCTTTTATGTGGTTCCCCCTCTTCGTTCTATGCAGAGCTCCTAAAAAGTAGCTTTTAATCAATTACATGTTTAAAGCGATTAGCAAACACACCTGATTAGACGAATAAGAGCTGTTCAGACTTCCAGACCATTTTTTCCAACATTTCCCAAATAAAAAGCCGGTTTCCGATCGTTTCAGGATACTTAACTGACGTGACCACGATTGACTCGTCCAGAGCGAAACATAAGTAACCAAATAAAACAGAGTCCAGATTCGGCGAGTGCGGCGTTCGTGGCTCATACGCTGACGTTCCAAACTCGGAAAAGAAAACCCAGAACCACCCGTCTGCTCCGTGGGACCCCGACCTCAGAAATGTCCAATAAACCCCAAACTAAGTGAACCGTCTCCGCCCGCAAACAAGCTATTGTTCCCGCGGAGGCAAATGAAAACCACGTTTCTGGTGAGTGAAAAGGAAAAAGTAGCCGACCCGACGGGAACGGGAACGCCGCTGTGTTTGAATCGGAGCCCAGGTGGGAGGAGGAGACCTGGATGGAGAACGGAGGGGCCGGCTGTTTGAGATCTAAGTGGGCGGGAACATTTTGACCATTTCCAGCAGGACATCTGTGGACTGCAGGCGAAGTTTGGGATGGATTTCCTCCGTGTGTGTGTGTGCGTGTGTGTGTGTAGTTTCTGAATCCGGTCCAGACCCGTGGAGTCCTGGAACCCTCCTCCATCGATTCACCTGCTCGAGGGCCACATGCCGACGGCGACCCGGGATGTGAAAACACACTCACATAAAAAAAAAAAAAAAAGGTAGAGAGGAAGGAAAATAACTCTGGATGCCATTACAGCGTTTTACCCCTTTAATGACTTAAATAAGGGCTTTGCATGTGTTTGCACTTGAAAGTTGATATACCTCCAAATAAATAAATAAATACATAAATAATCCGCTGAGCTACAAACGACTCTTTCACAATGCAAGTCTTCGGGAAAGAGTCTTTTTTTTGGGGGGCGTCACGTAACCCGAAAGTTTAAATTTCCACCGTAAAACACCCGGCACCCGATTTAGGATTTCATTAGGATGCAGTAGCTGATGCAGAAGACATCAGATACTCTTCCTGGTCCACGCAAAACACAACAAAGAAGAAATCAACATGCAAAACAACAGATAAAAAGAAGGAAAAAGAATAAATGAGTAAATAAAAGTAAAATGTTGTAATACACAAACCTGAGGGCCTTGGTTTGTGTATTTATTGGAGGGAGGGGTCTAAATTTGACTGTTTCACCATCTGAAACAATATCCAACATATTGCTGCAATACATAACTATGAATCCAAACTAAAATGATTAAAAGTCACCAAATTGTTGCGTTAACTCGAAAAATACTGCATTCATGCAACGATGGTCCATTTCTTTCATCCCCACGATGAACACTGGGCCTTTACCTGCAGGTAACAGAGCCACACCTGAACCAATCACACCTTTACCTGCAGGTAACCGCACCACACCTGAACCAATCACACCTTTACCTGCAGGTAAGAATAAGTGTAATAAGAGGAGATTATTCCATTTCTCCCTTTATGGGCTCCGGCTGGATGAGGGGAGCCGGCGCTGGGCTCCGGCTCGGGTAACATCCCGTTAACCGGTTGTTAATTAAACCTCCTGAACCACAAAGAAATTGTTATTAATTCCACATGACAGGACTTTTTTTTTTTACTTTGTGAATTCATTTTTACCAGCAAACCTACATAAATACACAAACCCAACAATTAACGTATAATGTATTCGTAAAACAAATATTTTGACCAATCATCTCTAATACTCCATCATCATCATCTTTAGGCTTTACTGGAAAAACACATACGTTTTTCATGAATCAAAGTTCATGTTTTCATTGATTTTTGCACAAAACAAACCTCTAGCGACCATGTAGGCAATGATGATGCTACTTAAAAATCTATTTTTTTAATGTCTAGATACGTATGACGCGATAGGGTAACGTAAACAGGAAGTAAAGAGTGAGACTTTTGAAGGCGGACCACAAACATTCATAGAAAAAGATATTAAGAACATAGATATTAAGCAAGAACGCACATTTTGGATCCCTTTCCCCCAAATGTGAATACGCACACATCTTGAAGTTATGAAACCTCATAACACGCACGCACGCACGCGCGCACACGCACACACACGCACACGCGCACACGCACACACACACACACACACACACACACACACACACACACACACACACACACACACACACACACACACACACACACACACACACACACACACACACACACACACACACACACACACACACACACACACACACACACACACACACACACACACACACACACACACACACACACACACACACACACACACACACACACACACACACACGGGTCTCCGCAGGACAACAGAACCCCGGAGCATTCCGGGGGAGGTGGGGGGAGGAGGGACGTTAAATTGGTGCCTTGGAAGGCCGAGCCTTTCCAGAAGCGAAGCGGACGACCTGTGGTTGGGGCTGAATTCTTTCCCTCTCTGGCTCCTTTTAGAAAAAGAAAAAAAACGGCAAACACAGACCCTTCCATTCAGAGTAATTTATCCCTACGGCCAGGCCTCCTTTACCGGCTGCAATAGGCCCCTTCCGGGGCTGCCCAGCAGGATGCCTGCGAGTGGCGTGTGAAACTCTCCTGTCTCCTTCGGCTCAAAAGGGAAGGATGAACAATGGCGCTCGCCAGGCGCTGGCTCTGAACAATCCCTCTCCTCTGCTTCGCTCCCGGCCCGACTTCTCTCTCTTTCCGTCTCTAAAAAAGCAAAAACCGCAAGCTATCCCGGCGAAAAACCCACATTCCCTTTATCCGACCGGTACCGTCCAGCGGCCATTTCCCTTTCCCCTTCTCTCTCTCTTTGCCTCAACTTTCCTCGTCTTCCCTTCTGAGCCGAACCCCCTGAACCAAGGTGAAAAGCGCCCCGCATGTCTGTGGGTTCTCAGGACCCCAGTTGACCCTCCCATTGCCGACAGATCGTGGAAAAAAAAAAACGTGAGAGCGACTCATCCTCCGTCCCCACGTCCCGCCCGGACCCAGCTTCCCGTCAACGCTGGATCTTTACTGGCCGAAACTCAGGGGGGGCGGGCCAACAAAGCAATTATCGGTCTTGATTAATAACGGGTTTTTAAAAATCGGGGACTTTGAGTTACCGTGTCCCGGGTGGGATTTCCTCAACACATGGGACACAACGGAGAAAGAAAAGTCGGCATTGGCGACACTTCCAACTGCTTCCGGCCGGGAATGATCAATCAATAAAAAAATAAAATAAAAACTGGTTTCTGGACTCCTCTGTGAAAGCAGTTGGGGGAGGAGGGGGGGGGGGGGGGGGGAGGACAACAGAAGAAGGAGCCTCAACAACAATCTGCACAGCTCTCGCAGGGAAGCCATTCTCCCCCTCCTCCCCCCAGCACTCAACCATTCACCAGTGGCTCCTACAGAGCCATTGAGCATTCACCAGGCACCTCCGCATCCCCGACAAGCGCAACAAAAAAGCATTTTAAAAGCACCACTCCCCGCAGTTCCCACACTATTTCACCTGTCAGGCGCTCACAAAACAGCCGGGGAAGGCCAAGCGCTCCTCGGGGGCGCCCCGGCGCACCTCTTGCCAGCCTCGGCCCCACTAAAGCCGTTGTTATTCCTCTTAAAGGGAGGATAGACTATTCACTTTTTATGTACCCTAACCCCCCCCCACCGACTATCGGGAGCCTCCAGGCCCCAGGCGGGACCGTCCACCTTCGACAAGCGCCACCCCGGCGCTTCCTCGGGGCGAGTCGTCTGGGAAGGATGCTCGGGAAGATCGATACGAAGCAATTGTCTCGTTTGAGGCGAAGAAAAAAAAAAGGTTCAGCGCCGGAGATCCGGCCGTGTTGTAGGAAATTAGAGGCGTCTGCCGAGGCGGGACCTTCTCCGGCTGATTGATCGTTTGAGTAAACCGGGAAGCTGTCGGGGGCTTCGCGGCGGTCCGGGGTCATCAGTTACTCGAGTCTTCCTTTCGGAAAATCCGGCTGACCCCCCCCGGGGTGTAATGATGCCGCGAGCTGGCAGGTCCACTGAAGATGTAAATATTAAAGAGAGTTCTTCAGCTCCGACAAGAAGAGGGTGAGGATCAGCAACAGAGTACATTATTTAATCACCATCTTTTTTTAAGAGCCTCACGAACTCGTTTCAAAAAGGAGGCAAAGCAAAACTCCCACTGACGAGCTTTTATACATTTTCCACGTAGGACGGAGCGGCACAGCTTCACTCGGGCTAATTATAGGCCGCCTCTAACTGGGTTTTGTTGCTATGGTGCACACACACATTGCATTATCGGCGTGGCGTGGATGTCAGAAATACATTTTTCTGTGTGCACGCACTAGAAAATCTGCCAAAAAAAGGACGACATTTTAGTGCAAATACTAAAAACAACAACAACAATGTGCACAGGTTGATGTTTTTTTAGGGATGTAGATGAGAAACAAGGCAGTCAGGCTGCCACCGCGGGGGAGGAGCCCATTAATAACCCCCCCCCACCCCCACCCCACCCTCCTTTAAATAGCCGGCACAAATATTTGCTCCGTCAGTCTGAAGGTGCTTAAACCCGGCACACCCTCATGTTGGACTGGAGCTGTTATGCACCCCTCCCCCTCCCCCCTGGCGGGAGAATAATTACGCTCCAGTGTTATGACAACTGTTAATGGATCATCAACAGCCACGAAGAGGAGGAGGAGGGAGAAGAGGAAGGCCTCATCAAAGTTTAATTTGTCGACGCTGCAACCATCGAAAATCCCAACTTAATCCCGTTCTTCCAGCTAAACTCCCCAGCTTCATCAACAATGAAGGCCAAAACAATCAAGAGCGTGTGTGTGTGTGTGTGTGTGTGTGTGTGTGTGTGTGTGTGTGTGTGTGTGTGTGTGTGTGTGTGTGTGTGTGTGTGTGTATGCGTGTCAGTCCCATGACGCTCCGCCTTGTTTAATATCTGCCTGGGACGATGCGAGAGGTATCCTGTTTCTAGACCCTCATAAAAAGGGAAATCAGGATGTAACTCAATAAACCTTAATTTGGCCCGAGGCATTTCGGAATATGAAGACATCAATCTTCATGTTGCCCCCCCTCCCCCTCCCCTCCCCCTCTCCTCCCCCTCGCCCCACCATCAGCTTGTGACAGCAGCTCCAAAAAGTCCAAAACATCGCTGGTGGACTGAAGGAGAGCTGAGAGGTCGGCGGAGGACAGAGAGGGAGACATTTCTACGGGTGATTACAGTTTATTGCAAGTTTTCGAAGGATTCGGGGGAAAGCTCATTTCTATAAGCGGTCGCACAATCATAAAGATGTTAAACAAACAACTTCATTCTGAGAAAATGGAGACAAACTGTAACGTTACTGCCCAAACCGTCAGATGTAAATATCAAAAATGTTCAACTCCGAGATAGCAAAGAGTGTAATCATAATTAATAGAAATGATGGGTCCAAAATTACCAACATTGTTATAAGAATATATATATATATATATATATATATATATATATATATAAAGAATATATTAAAAAAAAAATATATATATATATATAAAAAATATATATATAGATATTTGTGTGCAAATCAGCTCCTGGGTTCCAGCTGCAAAAACTAAAAATCATATTCTGACCCACTTCCGTCCGGCGAGGAGGGAAGATGAAGGTCGTTCTTCAGCGCATTACCGATGACAATGCATCAGCGTTGTGCGCGTGTTGTCACATCTTTCATTCAGATTCGTGTTTCAGGTTCAGCCAAACAAAGCGTCGCCCTGAGAGACCGTCTGCCTTCGGCCGAATGGAACGACGCTGTAATATTTTACCGTTAGGAAGTAAATCGCTCTCCCGACACACACGGGCCTCAATTATCTGTCCCGTTCCGCTCTCCCACCTCTCCGGCGTTCTTTATTTCATGCATCCGATCCCTCCTTCCCTTCTTGCTCCCCCTCCTGAAGCTGACTGACAGCTCTTCTCCCCCGGCTGGCAGGTTGTTAAGATCACTCCTGTCTGTTTTCAGCCGGCCTTGATTAAAAGAACGGACCTGTCTGGCCCACTTCGACACACAGACACAGACACACACACACACACACACACAGACACACAGACACACACACACACACACAGACACACACACACACACCGTGCGGGCAGAGTGATATAGCCCAGACTGGGGGAAGACAGAAGAGGTGCTGCCTGAGGTCTGATCTCGGCGCCGGGCCTGCTCGGGCCTGCCTGTCGGCTCAGATGCCTGCAGGCTGCTGGCCGACAACCGAAGACACACGCGCACACACGCACACACACACACACACACACACACACACATACCAGCAGTCAGGTGAACATTCATTCAATAAATACATCTGTGATGACCGTTGGATGATGCAGGGCTGCAAGGTTTAATTGCACAGATTATGATGCATGATGCAGTTATGAATCAGGATTGTGTCACATTTTTGGAATGTACTTTCTCACCTTCACATTCTCCTTAAATGAATAAAAGTTATAGATATCTGGTTGAGCTTCTACAGGTGACCCCCCCCCCCTCCCTGTTACACAACAATCAGCGCAGCATCGCCGAAGTGAGAAATTATTGACGACGCCAACACAGTTTACCCATGATTAATACACGGCATTGAGAACGCAACAGGGACGCCGTGCAGGACGAACACGAGCCTCGCTCATGCGGCGCCCAAAAGAGAGAGAGAGATAATTTACTATTCTCACTTTCGCACACAGATGTGAAGATCTCCACCGGCACACGGAGCAGATGCAACCCACTTTGGAGATAAAAAATATTTAGAAAATAAAAAAGGACGGGGGGGAAAAATGAAAAAGCGAGAGGATGAGCGCAGAAGGAGTTACACACCACGGCGCTTTGGAAGAGAGGCGTGCGTAGGAGGAGCGTTGGCAGCGGCAGAAACTGATGGAATAATCTCGACTTTGATTAAAGACGGATCAGAGCGCAACCAACGTCTTCCTCTCCTCGTTCTGGCTTTGGTTCTCTCGCCATCCCACGGCTTTTTTTTCTTTCCCTACTTTTTTTTTTGTGAAGTAGAAGAGGTGAATGAAGCAAAGGATTGTGGGAGAGGGGGGGGGGGGGGGGGCGAGCGGGACTGTATGAGATGCAAAAGAGGAAGCGACTCGGCGGCAGGCTGGGAGATCCGATGTGGCATCGTGCATTCACTGGAACAGCATGAGCTGAGGAGGAGGAGGATGGAGATGATGAAGAGGGAGGAGAGGAGGAACAAACTGGCTTCCCTCCCTTCAAAGCCGACGCCGCTTCCTCTCCGACGAGCTTTGTGAGAGATATCTCCGTGGCGGCGGCTCCGGGCTGCAGCAGGATGCTGCTTTCGTAGCACTTCTTTTTCTTTTTCCCAGCGGCGTCTCATACACTTTATCTTCCCCCCCTCTCCCCCTCCTCCCCCGACAGCAACATCTGTGTCTCTCCATCCTGCAGGACGGTGTTTAACGAGCAACCTGCTGGTCCTCGTCAGACCTGCAGGAGGTCGAGCTCGACTCTCCTCCTCGCTCTGCTGTCGACAACCCCGGCGACAAAACAGAGCTCCTTTTGTGTAGGACCCGGAAAAAAAACAAAAAAGGGAAAAGGAAAGACGATTACTGACCTCCAGACAGGCCGGGGAATAAAAACCTGCAATGATTAAAGGACCTTTTAGTAAATCATTGGCTGCTTTGCATGGCAGAGCCCTCTGAAGTCGCCTGAAAGAGGAGGTGGAGGAGCTGGAGAGGAGAAGATGGGGGGGAACGGGGGGACGGGGGGTATTTTTATTTTCTAAGTGCAACAGCCGGTGAAATGAGATGTGCTCGAGGCTCATTAAAAGGAGAAGGGGGCTGAATTCATTTAACCTCCTACTACCCGCACAAAACACACACACACACACCTTAAGAACTGATCAGCTGTGGCCATGTCAGACACACACACACACACACGGCTCTTATTAGCTTAGCTTAACTTCCGGCCGTGTGATGCGCGGCTCTCGTCGGCTTTACGCCGTTTCAGACGCTCTCCTCCTCCTGACATCGTGCTCCTGCTCTTCTGATCCGATTAGGTGACGTTTTCGAGGTGCGATGAGATTTCGGATTAGCGCCGGCTGTGGATTCGGGTTGGGAAGTATACGTCAAGCTGTGGTCGTGGAAAAATAAAAAATAAAAAAAGGGGAAAGGGAAGCAGTGGTTTTGTTTTGTCGAGGAGCCGCAGGTGTGCACCTGTATGCAAAAACATGTCAAAAAAGGGGCGGGGACATGATCAAAACATCACGTTTACACGGTTGGAAACTGACCTTCTACCAAACTTTTTAGGGAACATAAAGGGGAGGAGCTTCAGGAATCCCCCCACAACCAAGCAATCAAAATGGTGAGTATAAAAATAGGGCCGATAGGAAAAAAAATTAACAAATAAACAATAAAAAGTGCCGAATCTGTCGGTGGGTTTGCCACACACAGACGCACGGGAAGGCTCAGGTGTTCGAGAGGTGTCCCTACGTAATCCGGTTCAGATATCAAACCCACGGATTAAGTAAATGAAGCCGAGGCCTCTTTGTCCGTCTGCACACTTCACCACTGAGCTGGGAGCAATTAGCCACTTACTGCACTTGTGGTGGGACACACACACACACACACACACACACACACACACACCACTGACCAAGAAACACATGTTCTCTCTCTCTCATATCTTGTATTCAAACGCACAATCTCTCTCTGTCCGAAACACACACACACACACACACACACACACACACACACACATCATGTCTATCCCATTACAGGAGCCCCCAGGCCCAGCTTGCAGGCTGAAAAGCCCAATTTGTTTATTCCTGTGGGGATTATGGTGAGGGGGGAGGGGTGAAATGCATCTAACACAGCGCATGGGGCCCCCTCTCCCTCAAAGCTCTTTAATTACTGCTGCTGCTCCTCCTCCTCCCCTCCCCCCCTCCCCCAGCGCCCTCCAACACCACCGCCTCCCAGAACTCAGCCACAATGAACTTGAGCTAGAGTTAACTGTTTGGGAGTGTGTGTGTGTGTGTGTGTGTGTGTGTGTGTGTGTGTGTGTGTGTGTGTGTGTGTGTGATATAGACAGAAAGGGAGGAAGAAAGAGATCACTCGCCAAAACTCCCATCCCCCAAAATGCTCCCTTCCTCCCCGTGAGGCATTCCAGCCTCCCGGGAGGCCGACGGGAGCGTTGAACCAACAACCTCCCACCACATCACCTGCATTCACACCTGTGTGGAGAGAGTGAGGACACATTTGTGCATCTGGGAAGATAATGGTCCAAAAGATGGCGCTTCTTTTTAAAACCAACAGAGGCTCAACAGCGAGGGTGCCCATGAAAAAGTTGTGACGTCATCACTTACGGACCTGCGTTACGAAACCCTGACTTCTAAAAAAAAATTACAAAAAAGCCTAAATTCACGCATCGTCAATAGTTTCAAAAGGAACAGACACAATATCCCAAATGGACTCGTAAAGCGCCTTTTCTAGCCTTCATTCACCCCCTGATGTGGGCGGGGCTTCCCTTGCAAGGTGCCACCCGCCAATCAGGACGAAGTCACGGCGACCTCCTGATTGGAAGATACCCACGAATAATATACGCGGCGGAAAAAGGAAGGTTCGATTTTTCTGATCCCCGAACCGAGGCGGCTAAACTCCATTACTCATTTCAGCCTTCACAAAAAACCAGCGCAGACCAGATCCGTCGCATTTCCGTCTCTTCATGGCGCCCACGGCCGTGCAAAGGCCTCAAAACAAAAAGCAGATCGCTCATCTTTCAGTCTGACTCACAGGACTGTGGGTATAAAAGCTTGTATTCTCTTTTCCAATTTATTTTCTATTTTTTGCAAGGCCACCTCTCCGGATCTTTGATTTTAGATCATTTCTTTCTTTTAAGTCCCGAGCGTCGTCCTTATCTCCCGCTCCATGCCCGATGCCGATGGTGCCGATGAAGACGATTACGGGGCTCACTTCCATATTCCTTTTTCATTTGTTGATCCCTTCTGACTGGTTCAATGGATTTTCCCACAATCCCCTACAGTCCTGAGCTGCTCCCACAATGCCCGGCGGGGATCTGCGAGTCCCAAACAAAAGCCCCCGGGCAGCCGGGACCACAGTTAAACATGTTAAAGGAACACTGGAGGAACTCTTTCTCGTCTTTATGCACTCTTTCTTTTTCTGACTCACCCCCCTCCACCACCACCTTCCTCCTCTCACTTCATAAGAGGAACATAGAGGAGGAGGGAAGGGGAGGGGGGGGAGACTCTTATCCCAGAGAAAAGAGAAACCAGCGAGGGCAGGCAGGAATAAGGTCTCCGTGATTGATTAGAGGAAAACTAGTGGAGTCTCACATGAAACACAGAAGCAGAAGATGACTCCATTCACACTCGTTAAAAGAGCTTTTTCCAAAAGCTTCCTCCCGACACTCACATACAGAAAGAGACAGACTCTGCACTTAAAAGACTCTCAGTCAGGGTGAAAGCAGTTTCCCTTTATGAAGCCTCCGAGCCCCAAACCTCTCTCTCTGAGCCCGGCTGCAAGCAGCCGACTCTGCACTCTGCGGGCAAACTGTAAATATAGATTTGGACTTTGATATGGAGTTCAGTAAACAAATACTTGCAACTGCACACGACGCATGTGTGCCAGGATTTTGCAAGACGGCTGCACCGCCCGGCCCTCAGCAGATCTGACGTGAGAAACCTGGATCTCCTTGAGGCATCCGGATGCTTCAAACAGGGTCCGTTTCTCATCTGGGAATCGGGGAAATATCGCGGCAACTTTCTGAAACCGACGACAAGCATGCGTACTTATGCGTGTAGAATTGAGAAAGTATGCTGAATTTCTTTAATTACCCATTGAGCCGTCTCCAGTCTCAGAGCCTCTTGGCTGTGCCTTAATAAGCATGTTCATGCAGCCCGGTCTCCTAAGATATTACAATGTCATCTTATTATATTATATTAAAACTGAATTCTCATTTAGATTTCGAGGGAACGTTTTCTACTGGATACCAGTTGTCTTTGACAATGCACAAATCCTTCATATCTGCATAGGTTGAGATGTGTGGATGTGTTAAACACAGGACTTTCACCCAGTAGAGCAGTGTTCACGTCCCGTGTGAAACCAAAAGTAACTTATATGTATAGTACTTATTCTAACCCAAAACATGATCTTTACCAAGTAGTTTCTGTTGAGATGTGTTTTGCAGAGACATCTTGTACCTTTTCTCATTTAAATTGATAATGTGCTGCCTAGAACCACATTTCCATTTTTCTTTTTCCTAATACATTTCCTCTTTTTTCCAGATTTGACATTGTAACGATATAAAAAAAAAAAAAGACAATTCTTCTTGCCGTGTCACGTTCTATATAAATGCGCTGTATAAATAAAACGTATTCATCGCACTTGCCAACTTTCATACAAGTTCCAACCAGCCGACATCTGTTAGGGCTGCTGCCAAAACCCCCACATGTCCTACTGTGTAAGCTTATAAGGCTGCAGGACTGTAAAACCCCCCCAAAACAGGGGTGACCTCCCCGTCCACCCCCGCGGCCGGGCTGCGTTTGAAGATGAAGGAATGGGAACAGGTGGGCCGGTGGCTCCAGACGCACGGACACGCATGTAATCGGCATGACAAGAGGGATTTGGACCCGGGGCCGACGGCCTCTCGCTCCGGGTCATACGATATTCTCCTGACATCATGCCGGACAATCGTCTCCCTCTGTGGCCTCGATGGAAACCTTGAGCTGGTTTTGGCTTTTTTAAAAGCAACTTAAACCGCGTCTTACTTCATTTATTTATATGTAAAATATCAAGAGACTTCAATATCCAGTGTGTCTCCATCCAGCTGAGGGCTCAGGCATCTTTAAGCACAGTTAACTGAGCTGCCGGTGATATTGTGTAATCCGGTTTGGTTGCTAAAGCCCAGCTTTCCCTCAACTAATCTACTCGTAATGGCCTCGATAACCTTCTCCTCCCTCCTCTCTTCGCAGCACCGCTCTTTCGCTTGGCTCGCCCGCCTTCTCCTTGCTCTCGGCATCCATCGGACCTTTAACCTCGGGCCTATTTGTTATTCCATCCAAGTCTTCGAGTTCCTCGTCTCCGGCCCTCGCTCACATATTCCTTCCCTCGTCCTCGGTTTGTCGTCGAGAGACCAAGAGTTTTACAGCGCTGGTTTTATTTTTTTTCCTCTCGTCACACATGTGGTGGCCCCCAGCTCTGGGACGTCTCATCCAGACGCCGGGGGAGAAGAGACGACCTCCGTTTTATTTGCCTCTTGAGTTACAAGACAGACGATTGTTTGAGCAGAGCTCTGCTGCAGCCAGGCCCCGCTATAAATCTGGGCTGATTTAGGCTGCAGAGACAGCTTCCTGGACCGGGCCGGGGCGATACACCGAGATTTGATGGGCTTGATGGTCCGGTATGGGGGTTTCGTCAGATAAGGGAAGAAAGAAACGAGTGAGTCAGAGGCAGAAAGGGCATCAGATATATAATGTAGTTGTATGTTGTTTTATGAATCCTGGAGATGATAAATCTTCTGCGAATTCTGGAATTTTTTATGAAAAGTTTTTATAGATCAACTATCTGTGTGGGAACGTCAAGTCATGCATCTAATCCTGCGATTCAAATACCATCTGAACAATAATACATGAATAAATATCATTACTTTATGGTTGGATGGCCATATTAATGCATTAATGTCAAAATATATTAATGGTGTAGAGGAAAATATGTTCACAGATGTCTCTTGCTTCACAGTATATGTTATATTATGCGATTGACGACCTACAATAGGATCCATGTAGCCGGCTAGGAAATCGGGCCATTTTCAGAGCTGGTCAGCGTTGTGGGAGGAGCTATGTGATCGATGGGCCTGCCAGGCGGCATTAGTCCTCGCGGCCCAAAAGGGCCCGTCTCCGGTCACAAGAGCACGGGGACTTTAACTCTGATCTTATTTATGAGCACACAAAGGGCAGCACAAGGGGTCTTTTGGTGGAGGCCTGTTCAAACAGAAGGGCGATGCCGAGGGGTCTTTGAGGGGGCTGGGTCGCATTGACTCTGGGGAAGAGAGAGCGGCTGACAGGTCAGTCTTAAAACCTTAAAAAAAAAAAAAAAAATGGGGGATCGGGGGATCGGGGGGGGGGGGGGGGGGGGGGTACCGAGGAAGGGGAGAGCGAGGGAGGGGAGAGCGAGGGAGCCTCTCTCTGCTCCCCAGAGACGAGTCAGGGGCTTAGGGACAATGAGTCAGGCCAGCCAAGAGGGAGCGCAGGCTAGGGGGACGTTAAGGCAGACGGGTGGGGTCTAGCTGGAGGAAAAAGGGGGCTCCACCTTGTCCCCAGCTGTCGCGCAGCCCCGCACAAGTATGCAGCGTACCTCTCAAAACACCCGGGCCTCCCCCACGGGCAGGGGTGCTAAATCAAGGAGCCGGGCCCCCGTTCTCCAGGCTGGCAGGGCTGATTTGGGGGGGGGGATGAAGGGCAAAGGATCAAAGCCCTCAGGAGGGGAGCACAACAGCTCCCCTCCAGCTGGACGCTTCCCTCCTGTCACCCCAGTGAGGGGGTGCTGACCAGGGAGCCCTTTCGAGGTGTGAGGGGGGGCAGGAGGGGGGTCGGTATCATAAACCGCAAACCAGCAGGACACTTAGTCATAGAGCATGTGTGTGTGTGTGTGTGTGTGTGTGTGTGTGTGTGTGTGTGTGTGTGTGTGTGTGTGTGTGTGTGTGTGTGTGTGCGTTTTTATGTGGGAGGGGGGGGGATGGCTAAAGTCAGATGTGACACTGTGCGAGCCAAAGAGCAGATCTGTCACGGCTGTCATTGTTGCTTAGCAATGAGGCGAATGGCGAAGGAGAGAGTGACGACAGAAGTGAGCAGAAGAAAAAGACAGAACAGTCGGATGGGAGGAGGAGAGCGGAGGAGAGGAAACCATGAAGGAGATCAGCAAAGGACGTTCACCTCCGTATGTTCAGGCGGATTCTGCGTTTGTTTTGTTTGTGCGTCAGCTGACTGGTTCGCGAAAGTCGCCCGGTCATCTGATTCATGTCTGCCTCAACCCCACCGCGACCTCTGACCCCCCCAAGTCCACTGACCTGGAAGTTATGTCCATTCGGGGCGGCCATTTCCTGAGTCTATAAAAAAATAAATAAAAAAAGGAGGCAGCGGAACTGAAGGAGACGGAGGGGCAGAATCATTAACTACCAGCACAATGACCACAACTGTGTCCGGGTCCAGCGTTTTGAAGAGGTCAACCTCCAAAGATCTGAGAGCCCCACGGGGGGGGAGGGGGGGGGGGGGGGTAGGCCTCTGACAGGACTACAGGCAGAGGCAAAGAAAGTCTATAAACAGCTGGCCCGCTCTCACAAACAACAAAGGAGGAAACTGCCGGGGGCACTCTTGAGTTTTCCGACGAGGAAAAGGCAGATTGGGGCAATGCGCTGCTGTGGGAAGTGTGTGTGATAAGAAGTGTGTGTGATAATTCTGGTGCATCAGATGTCCAAAGCTCAACATGTCAGAAGTATATCAAGGTCCTCCGCTACCATTAGCAGAGGGTTTTCCGGCCCCCCTACTCGCAGCCTTCCCAGCTCCACGTCTCGGCGTCCAGCCTTCCCAGCTCCACGTCTCGGCGTCCGGCCTCAGCGGCCATCATGGGGTAAGGCGGAGGTATTCTGGAGACAGGGGCTCTTGTCTCGGCATTGCAGTTTTTATTTTTTTGGGAGCGGCGGTCCCTGGCGTGCAGCAGATCCGGAGCTTGACGTCAGTGTGCGCAGAGATCGCCGGTGCAGTCAAGGTTGCGTCAAGGACCCAGACAGCCAGACCGGACCGAGGAAGAGAGAGAGTCTGGCGAAGCTCCAGCCTCCTGAAAACTGCTCCTGGAAATCGGAGCGCCGTGTTCCATCCAAAGTCCGGTAACGGCAGATAACATTCATGCTACTTCATCACTGGCAGTGTCCCCACAACGGCCGTGCACAAAGGGACTGGTGTTTGGCAAGAGTTCAGATAAGCCTTTGGCAAAGTCAACAGTGTGATACGGAGATGGGTGTGTGTGATGGATAAGGCAGTAATGAAGTGGCTGGATGGAGACAAGCAAAAGGGTGAGAGAGATGGAGCGAGTGAATAAGTGTTTAGCTTAATGGGTGAGGCAGTGTTACGCTTCCCCTTCACCTCTCATTTTTACGCATCCCATTTTGGGGGCTGATTTCCACCGATTATCTGCAGCCGCCACTATTCAAAAAGCATATGAATATAGTTGTAGACTGAAGAGGAATGAGCCCAGGACTTAGCATTCGAAAGGTACTCTGTTGGGGTGACACGCCCCTTCTCAGAAAACGACCTTGCAAGCTCAAAGATTGTTGGTATTGTTTAACGTTTTTGATTTTAATAGAGATACAATAAGTAGATTTCACCGATACCTTACTTTTTAGGAATATGCACCAACTAAATACAGTCTGAACTACTGAATTATGTAATTCACAGTTTGATATAAATGCTTCTCTGGTTACATACCTAACGCACAACCAGGCCTTGATACATCAAGATACCCTGATTGTGTATCAGCGGGTTGAACCCAACACTGGATAATTAACCGGGTGATGTCGAGAGCCTCAGCAGAGGGAATGGGTTAAATGTTGAAGGTTCAGCTTCCTCCTGTGAATCCCACACAGCAAGATATAGATGCACAAGCAAGCAGAGGCAAAAACGGGATGAGTATATTTAGCATCCAGATCCTTTTGATGTTCTCCCCCTCAGCCTGCATCTCTCTCTCTCTCTCTCTCTCTCTCTCCCTCTCAAGTGCCATCGCTTCACAGATAAGAAGTGCTTCTCTCTCCCGGAGGAATGGAAAAATCTGCAAGGACATTGTAAACAGAGTAAACAGGGCGCAACACCATTAAGCCGTCCATGACTCAGCGCTGGCACAGGGATCCCGAGCGGCTGCTTTTAACGCCAGCCGTATATTTGTCTAAAAAGAACAGCGGTTTCAACGCGGCATGTGAAGCATATTGAACGATGTTGTGGGAGGTCTTCACGTGGAAATAAGCCCGCTCGACCTTGGCAGCCGTGAACAAGTTGAAACCTCGTCACCGCTCTTTTGTTGTTCCTGCTGATCCTCGCCGCCTTACTGCGGCGTGGTTTTAACAGGCTTAAAAAAAAAAAGGTGAAAAAAAACAACAAAGCATTGAGCGATGCAAATGAGGGTTAGAAATGTGTGCGATGCGGATGAAAACTGCAGCTTCTCCATAACTGTGACCTTTTCTACATCTACTTATCTTCATTCTCGGCCTTCAAGTAAAAATGCACTCTTAACATATTTAAGACTTTTCAAAATAATGAGTCCATGTGACCTTCTGACTGTATTTTCATATACTGGCAACATTGGAAGACATGTTGCATTTTGCATAGAAGCTGGTATTATGGAGGGTTTTGATCTTGACTGGGAAGAGTCGATGTCTGGCCATCACCGCAATCACTACGAGTATTGTTCCCTCCGAGAAGGCATGAAAAGCATTGCAGAGTGTGACATGTTCAGGCTCCTTCTCTGCCCATTTTCCAAAGTGCTTCCAGCAAATTTAGGAAACCATAAACTTAAAAGCAGTAGCTGAGGCAGATTGAGAACAAAGAAATGGGTGCAGAAAGCCATAGGTTACAACACTTTGTCAGTCGATTGCAGCAGAGTGTCAGAGGGTGGAAATTCATTTTACCTATAACGCAAGAACCAGGCGGGAAACCAACATTTTTAAATGCTTCTCTCTTATTTTTCTATATCTTCTTCATCATGTAAATGGTTATTATCAAGAATAATGTGCTTTGAGATGGATGAGGTGACTGTGGGTCCATGGTTAGCAGGTCTGTCTAAAAAAGTCATACTATGTCAAAAAAGTAAAAAAATATACAATTTGTCAAACAAAGTATAAAAAGTCATAGTATGTCAAAAAAGTCAAAAAAATATAATTTGTCAAAAAAAGTCATAGTATGTCGAAAAAGTAAAAAAAAGTCATAGTATAACAAAAAAGTAAAAAAAGTCATAGTATATCAAAAAAGTAAAAAAGTCATAGTATGTCAAAAAAGTAAAAAAATATAATTTGTCAAAAAAGTCATAGTATGTTAAAAAAGTAAAAAAAATATAATTTGTCAAAAAAGTATTAAAAAGTCATAGTATGTCAAAAAAGTAAAAAATATAATTTGTCAAAAAAAGTCATAGTATGTCAAAAAAGTAAAAAAAAAAGTCATAGTATGTCAAAAAAGTAAAAAAATATAATTTGTCAAAAAAAGTCATAGTATGTCAAAAAAGTCAAAAAAGAATAAAAAAAAAGTCATAGTACGTCAAAAAAGTAATAGTATGTCAAAAAAGTAAAAAATATATAATTTGTCAAAAAAAGTATAAAAAAGTCATAGTATGTCAAAAAAGTAAAAAAATATAATTTGTCAAAAAAGTCATAGTATGTCAAAAAAGTAAAAAAAAATATAATTTGTCAAAAAAGTCATAGTATGTCAAAAAAGTAAAAAAAAGTCATAGTATGTCAAAAAAGGAAAAAAATATAATTTGTCAAAAAAAGTCATAGTATGTCAAAAAAGTAAAAAAAGTATAAAAAAAGTCATAGTACGTCAAAAAAGTAATAGTATGTCAAAAAAGTAAAAAATATATAATTTGTCAAAAAAAGTCATAGTATGTCAAAAAAGTCAAAAAAGTATAAAAAAAAGTCATAGTACGTCAAAAAAGTAATAGTATGTCAAAAAAGTTAAAAATATATAATTTGTCAAAAAAAGTATAAAAAAGTCATAGTATGTCAAAAAAGTAAAAAAATATAATTTGTCAAAAAAAGTCATAGTATGTCAAAAACGTAAAAAATGTCATAGAATGTCAAAAAAGTTAAAAAATATAATTTGTCAAAAAAAGTCATATGTCAAAAAAGTAAAAAAAGTATAAAAAAGTCATAGTACGTCAAAAAAGTCATAGTATGTCAAAAAAGCAAAAAAATATAATTTGTCAAAAAAGTCATAGTATGTCAAAAAAGTAAAAAAAGTATAAAAAAGTCATAGTACGTCAAAAAAGTAATAGTATGTCAAAAAAGTAATAGTATGTCAAAAAAGTAAAAAAAATATAATTTGTCAAAAAAAGTATAAAAAAGTCATAGTATGTCAAAAAAGTAAAAAAATATAATTTGTCAAAAAAAGTCATAGTATGTCAAAAACGTTAAAAATGTCATAGAATGTCAAAAAAGTTAAAAAATATAATTTGTCAAAAAAAGTCATAGTATGTCAAAAAAGTAAAAAAAGTATAAAAAAGTCATAGTACGTCAAAAAAGTCATAGTATGTCAAAAAAGCAAAAAAATATAATTTGTCAAAAAAAGTCATAGTATGTCAAAAAAGTAAAAAAAGTATAAAAAAGTCATAGTACGTCAAAAAAGTAATAGTATGTCAAAAAAGTAAAAAAAATATAATTTGTCAAAAAAAGTATAAAAAAGTCATAGTATGTCAAAAAAGTAAAAAAATATAATTTGTCAAAAAAAGTCATAGTATGTCAAAAACGTAAAAAATGTCATAGTATGTCAAAAAAGTAAAAAAATATAATTTGTCAAAAAAAGTCATAGTATGTCGAAAAAGTAAAAAAAGTCATAGTATGTCAAAAAAGTAAAAAAAAGTCATAGTATGTCAAAAAAGTAAAAAAAGTCATAGTATGTCAAAAAAGTAAAAAAATATAATTTGTCAAAAAAAGTCATAGTATGTCAAAAACGTTAAAAATGTCATAGAATGTCAAAAAAGTTAAAAAATATAATTTGTCAAAAAAAGTCATAGTATGTCAAAAAAGTAAAAAAAGTATAAAAAAGTCATAGTACGTCAAAAAAGTCATAGTATGTCAAAAAAGCAAAAAAATATAATTTGTCAAAAAAAGTCATAGTATGTCAAAAAAGTAAAAAAAGTATAAAAAAGTCATAGTACGTCAAAAAAGTAATAGTATGTCAAAAAAGTAAAAAAAATATAATTTGTCAAAAAAAGTATAAAAAAGTCATAGTATGTCAAAAAAGTAAAAAAATATAATTTGTCAAAAAAAGTCATAGTATGTCAAAAACGTAAAAAATGTCATAGTATGTCAAAAAAGTAAAAAAATATAATTTGTCAAAAAAAGTCATAGTATGTCGAAAAAGTAAAAAAAGTCATAGTATGTCAAAAAAGTAAAAAAAAGTCATAGTATGTCAAAGTAAAAAAAGTCATAGTATGTCAAAAAAGTAAAAAAATATAATTTGTCAAAAAAGTCATAGTATGTCAAAAAAGTAAAAAGTCATAGTATGTCAAAAAAGTAAAAAAATATAATTTGTCAAAAAAAGTCATAGTATGTCAAAAAAGTAAAAAAAGTATAAAAAAAGTCATAGTACGTCAAAAAAGTAATAGTATGTCAAAAAAGTAAAAAATATATAATTTGTCAAAAAAAGTATAAAAAAGTCATAGTATGTCAAAAAAGTAAAAAAATATAATTTGTCAAAAAAAAGTATTAAAAAAAGTTGAGCAAGACACTTAACCCTAATTGCTCACCGTTGCTGTGTCTACGGTCTCAGATAAATGTAATGTAATGTAAATGAGGCCATCTTAGCCAAAGATGGCTGAAGATGTTGGGTCAGAGAGACCCAAGTAGACGAAGAAAGGGCCTAACATCACACTACATTAACTCCACTATATCTTTACACTGCAATTAGTTGTTTGCTGCTATAGTAAGGCTTTGAATCCAGTGTATTGCATCTTCACTTTCCTTGGTGGGAACCAAATTTCGCCCAAATGTTGCAGGTTCTCAGCGGGTATGAACGAATAGAATTGTTCAGAGGTGCATCATGCGTTTGTCTGCGAGCGGTATCAGCAGCGCTGTGTCTTGGAGTGACTGGGTTATCCGGTCGCTCGCTGCAGTGAATGGCGGCTCTGTTGCAGAACGGCGAGCCCTGAGCCGTCTGACTGATCAGAAACACGAGGTCAGCACTTCATGTTCCCTGGACATTGTCTCGGTGTTATCTCCGACTTCCTTTCCATCATGTGACTCCAAACTGGCCGTGGCCAAGCGTTTCTTACAGAGCTGGGATCTAAGAGGCATCCACAGTGAATATTGAAGTTCATATCTGCACGTCATTTGAGCTGCTGCTGGGAATAATCGCTGGGAGTCGGCATCCTTGTGAGCCACAGGCAGCGGTCTTTGATGGTACACTGGAAGCCATTGTACACAGCTTTCACTCTCTTTGAAGAACAAAACTAAGACGTTATTATTGTGAACAGTCAATCTTGTATAGTATAGTTATGATTAGGGATGCAACGATACCATTTTTTACAAACCGATACGATACCGATATTTGTATTTGTGTACTTGCCGATACCGAGTACCGATACCGATACTTCTTAGATTTGGTCTCCATGAAAGTGCAATTAATTTGGAGGCAGATTTTATTTTATCCTCTGCAGATTATGTCAAGCCTATAGTACAAAATTAACAGAAGGCTATCCCAAGCTTTAAACTTCTTGTGGAAGTCCCTCTAATGTCGGACCATAAAACGCCCCGTGTCCGGGTTCATAATGTAAGCGATAATATTAGGGATCGAGCAATTATATAGGAAGCTGTGTTCCAAGTTATGTTTCCGGTGCTTTTATTGTGGAGGGAGAAACGGAAAGGAAAAGAGTGGAATTGTGGGATATACGTGTGTGAAGGAGATAAAAAAGTGGTTCAAGTTACCCTGCAGCGTGTTTTCATTTTATTATAATTACAAATATAGACACACAACAGACACTCGGCTACAATAATATCATCCGTAGCCGCACAACAGCGTCTGAATGAGGCCGCTGCCAGCGCTACTTCTGGTGGATCAGCAACAGTTTGATTCAAACCGGCAGGACGGCGGTGATGACGCGCAGAGCTTCTCAATTATAGATGTATTAAATATGCTAAATTTCAACTCTCGCGTCTAACGTGCCGCCGGCGTAAATTTGCGTCTGTCGCAACCACACGCGTCTGTGCATAGACTTTACATGTAATCTGGTCGCGCGAAACATTTGCGTCGCGTTGGGACGGACTGATTACAAGTAACTCCGGGGCTGTCAGCCACTAACAAGAGCACTAATATGAGCACTAATATGTCATCCACACATATGCAACACCGGTTAATAAGCACAATATCGATAAAGTCTTGTATTGTACTCGCGTCTCACTTTTCTCCTGTCTATTGAAAGAAGTGAGCGCTGCGTAGCGAGGATCCAAGATGGCGGCTCCAGATTCTGCTGTTGAGACAAACTGGCCATCTGATTGGACGGCAAAACAACTTGGATAGCGTGATTGGCTGCTCAGAAGTTGAGACTGTTGAGACAGTTGAGACAGAGAAGAGTGTCTCCGGCTCCGCCACGGGGTTGCTTCTCCACAAAGCGCGACCAGTTTGTTGTAGTGAAATACTGTTGAGTGAGTATCGGTTCTTGAAACCGATGCGAGTACGAGTATTTAACGCAGTATCGACCACCGATACCGGTGGTATCGGTGCATCCCTAGTTATGATATACAAAAATACCTTAAGGCCTGTTTATATATAGTACATGTATCGAGTGTGAGTCACCCAGAAGTCTCTGGCTTATCTCTTCAAGCTCCTTAATGGCAGCTGGTCTCCTCTGACTCTACCTTTATACTCTGTGTTTTATGTGTTGACAAACTGGTCCTCGATATCAGACGAAGGACATTTTAAACTTGTTGCTCTCCAGAGAAGCTGCTCCATAAGGGGGGGTGACCGATACAGCATCCACTCGTTATCCGGACCGTCTCTCTCTTCCCAAACACAAACCGAGGTCAGGGACAGTTCAAGGGTTACGGGAGCGTTTTGTTTGCATTCCAAGTCGGATTCGACGCTGCTTAAGTGGTCAGACAGTGTTTGTGAGTCCTGGGGGCACATGACCTCAGAGTCCTCCTCTGAAGGTCAACGGGTCATCTGATGCGAGGGGGGGGGGGGGGGGGGGGGTGGAGGGGGTTATCGCGGGTGAGCTCACTCCTCTGCCGAGAATAGCTTTCGCCCGGAACCCCTGAGGCAGGAGGAGGAGGAGGGATGACACCCTACACTTGAGAATGGAGGGTGGGGATGGGGGGGTTACAGTAAGTGCAGGGAGAGTGAGAGCCTCTGGTATCCAGCCTTCAACTACACACTGGGAAGGTGACGAGGGTCGAGTTCTGGTCGCTGGTTCCACTTTGGGTCCGGTTACGAGTTAAGATGAAATGCCTGAATCTGTTGAGCTCAAAGTCGAAGAAATCCTGGATAATTGTTTTGGGTTCTCCCTCTTTAAGTATAAAACATTCAGGGAGCAACTTAGCTAAAGTAATGTGATGAGAATGTTTGGAGTTCAACTTCTAAAAACTTTAGTTTCTTTAAAGTTGTTGAAAGCCAAACCTTAATAGAGTTCATATGGGATTCGAAAAGATTCGGATTCAATCGTCAGGTTTACTGGATACTGGATTAAGATGCTATCAAATGCCATTTGCTGTACCGATGAGGCCAACGCGCAATGTTGGAAAAACATCCCACAATTCCCATCCCGGTTTCTCCGGCCGAAAGAAATACCAGCGGACCATTTACAACGGACTTTTAAATCAGCTTATCAGATAAAGAGAAGCACTAAAGAGATATCACACACACTAATCTAAATTAGTAGTAAGTGTAGCAGCAGACGTTCAGCGCCACTCGGCCCAGTGGCAGAGGAGCCGCTAACAGCAGGAACAAAGCCTTCAGCGGCGCGATGCTGGTTGGACTCGGTCACATACAGTCTCCCAGGCCTCCCTCATAAATCAATGCTATCCGGCTGGGAGGGCGAGGCGGGGAGGGGACGGAAGAGTGCCAACACTAAATCCAATTATAAAACGGGCTGGCACCACTCAGCCTGATGACGGTGTCTACCTGAACCACCCCCCCCAGGGGCGACAGCAGCGCCGGGGGTGCCAGCTTCAGCTGTGGCAGCCGAGGGGAAGAAAAGCAGCCGGTGAAGGTGTGTGCGCGCGAGCGATTGTTTTGGGGTGTGTATTTGTTACAATCGACATGGTAAGTTGAGTGGTTCCTGGTCTGTGTGTGGGTGTGTGTCTGTGTGTGTCTGTGTGTTTTTGTGGCACACTGCCAGAGGAACATATCTGAGTAAAGCACTGCGGGCGCCAGGCGCCAGCTGAACCTTTTTATTTCAGCCCGCTGCTGCAACTGCCGGGCAACTTGGCTGCACCCTGGCACCTGTCTCACACACACTCACACACACACACATATAGACACGCACACACACACACACACACACACACACACACATACATACATAGACACATACACAACAGAGGAAAGCGCATGTCGCATGGAAGAGGCTCGCATTAAGCCGCGGCACCTGTCGAGGATTTACCATGAATCCCTGTGTGAAAGCATAGGAAGAGGACACCTCTGATATTCTGAAGACGAGTCGTGACCTTTCCCTTCCTTCCCCGTTCTGAGGCTCATCTCTCTTCGACAGCAGCGGTGATGAACAGGAATAAGAGTGAAATAAGACAGACATTACCTTTCAATTCAACAAACGCAGCATGATCCGAGCGGCAGCCATTTTTATGTGCCGTTGCCATTGTGACCAGAAACAGACTCACAGCATTGTGGAGGTGAGGTGCTGCAGTAAGAACTATATACCCATAAAGTAGAGTTTAGCGTGTTCAACAGTGGTTAGCAGATCTGTCTTTCAATCAGAGGATCGGAGGTTCGATCCAGAGCTCCAACCGGAGTCATAGCAAGAAGACCAGTTCTCCCAAACAACACATTGTAAGAGTTAAAGTTTTTTTTTAAAGCCATCCACTTTTAAGTCCGACCATGACCCTAAACACTGGCCTATAGGCGGACATCAGATTAATGCTTCACCGCTGTAGGAGGTCCAGAACAAACGTAAATAAAAATGCTTTTAGAGCCTCACACGCTGCTCTCTTAAGCGGGCCAAGATCTCCCGCGGCATCGCTATTAAATCAGCAATTTCAGAAGCGACCGTGTTTTATGAACGCTGCTCTGAATAGTGTCCCTGCCTACCTATTGGCTGCCAAGGTTACAGCAATCAATCGAGCGTCTACAGAAGCCTGTGGTAGGGGAGGTAGTCCGAGGGGCCGGCGGCTGACGATGCCAGGAGGCGTTAGTAAGTGTGCTGGTGGAAGTTCGATTGAGTGTAATTTGTCCTTAGAAGTGTGGACCCCAGGCCATCTTAACAGGCAATTACATATCCAACAGTCCACTGGTGGGTAAGGGAGAGCAGATTGAAACATATCTCATTGGGCTTCGACCTAATTTACACCTGACAATGTGATGGATCTCATATACAAGCTGTGTATACGTCTGGTGTTGCTGGGTTGTATTTGCAGCTGGCATTCAAATACCTTTTAAATAACTTAGAAATCTCACTCCCCGTGTCCTTTATTTGGTTTCTATTCATTTGGATTATCAGATGGTCGATAGATTTTAACCAAAAGTATAAGATGACTGGAAAAAGAGCTCTCCATTCCTACTGCAGCAAACCGTTTGGCAACCATCGAACGCCTTACGAATGACCCCGAAGCTGTCAAACTCCCAGGGATAGTGACGCTGGTTGGCTTCCCAACTGGCCTGTTCATTGTCACAGAGCTTTTCAATAGTCCAGTCCAACCCCAGGCTGGGTCCAGGCCTGGCTCTGATTTAGCCGTGGCATAGATTTCCTTTTCCCTCCCAGGCTAACACCTGGATCTGTAAGCAGCACCAGTCGTCCAGGCCTGTCCCCAGTCCCCTTCATAACTTAGGAGAAATGAACACTCAGCATCTTCCACCGATGCGATGCGAGTCTTCAGGCTGCCTGACGCCCAAAACCTCCATCTTTTTCCAATCCGAGCAAGAGGAGGAATCTTCGAAAAAAGAGTGAAGTGTTCGATGCTCCATGCAACTAACTCGCAGGTCAAACCTTCCCTACTAAACTAGGTAGTCTCTCCTCAAATCACAGATAAAAATGCAGACATACTGTATTGATTAGCTTTAAGAAACCTCCCCGCATGTTACCCATTTGCTCACAATCCAGAGTGCCCATCGTTTAGCTCTCCCCAAAAAGAAGCTTGTCCCTGCCATCTGTGATAGAAGGCGGACACTCGAGTCCAAGGCCTCCCATTAAACACCATTTATTCAGAAAAGAAAATAACAAAAGAAGTGGAACAAGCCTTTGAGAAATCCCATTTTGGGCCATGACTGTGATTTAGAGCAAGCTCTCTAAAATAAATGTGGGCTAAGTGAAAATGAGGACGATGTGAGACGATGGACTTTGCCCAACATAGATGGATCTGTCTCCTGATGGCCGATACAATAACTTAAGTAGGCGCCTCTCAGAATAGAAGCCCCATAGATCAACCACCTAGCAACAAAAGTGGAAAATCATGCTGACCCAATTAGTGCCGACTCTCAGCAGAGTATTGTTGCGGCCCGCTTAAGTTCACTTCAGTCCAGGCAGATGGTTCCCCTGGTTTTGGTTGAGAGTTGTTGTTGTTGTTATCTTCCTCTAGTTTTGCCTCAGGGCATGAAGACCAACCCTGGCCCCTGGGAGCGGCTACCACAATCCTCAGGCAAAGTCAGCGTTACACTGTACCAATCAGCTTTTCATCGTCTTTTCATTGTCTTTTCCTTCCATCGAGCAAATCTGCAAAATACCCATTTTTATCCTGACGGCCAAGTATTGGACTTTTTTCAAACAGTCAAATGTAGAAAGCACCAGCACCAACATTATTATTTGATTAATTATTTGATTTGATTCTGGGTTTCATGGCACATTGGTGCAGCTGATATGAAATCCCTGCATGCTGGACATTCACTAAAGCACGGAACAAAGAGTTATGTCACAAAAAGATCCTCACAATGGCAAAAATCCATGATTGGGATAAAGACCAAATCTGATACATGGATTTTGGATTTTAAAAAAAAAAGGCAGAAAAGACTTTGTGAAGCTGCAGCTACTGTACAAAAGCAAGTTCAGCCGGTACAATAATCTAAATCTTGCAACCACTGCTTACGCTGACATTTGAAACGGCCTCTTGTTGTAATCACAGTCCTGCATCCGCGATCGTTTGTGTTGATGACAGGGAAGTCCAAAATGAATCAAACATCTGTGTACAACCTCGCAGATAAACAACTTCTGACAATACAGCTTTTGTTCGTCTCACAGATGCAGCGCTACAAGGCCGACGTGGTTGTTTGGCGAGGGAGGACCGACGTGCTTTCCCCAGCAAAACTCAAGCATCACAGCGTCCAGGCCAGTCCGGGGCAACAAAATAACTTTGCTATTGGACAATCTACCGATTCTCTTTTTCAATTATTCAATTTCTCAATTAGACTCACAAATTAAGCCACATTGAGCCTAAACTGTGCACACAATGCACTGCTAAGTTCACAGCTATTAAAAAAGGGTTACTGCTCACTTCCTGGTCTTAATCACGTTGTCATTTTTGCTTCGTACAGACAGCTGCATTTAGAGAGCTACTTTTTAATTTGCCAGAACTTTTCATCGTGACAGATGCCGATATTGCCAATTGGCATCAAATAACTCAAATTCCCATCCAAGCAATGTCTTAAAAATGTTGGTTGTATTGCCTGCCAAAGCGGATGCAGTTTAAATTGTGAAATGGAAGAAAAGAAAAGAAAAGCAATCGCTGGTGACTTAATTGCTGCAGCGGCACAAGTCTATTCATTAAATGGTTTTGATTCCATTTAATGCACAGGAATCATTTAACAACACCGTCTGCTCTGCCCATTATAAACTCTGGCCATAAAAAAACAAATCGTGGCCCCTTTTATGGCACCAACTCCCAATCACTGCACCGTAAACAGTGGGCTCAGCCAGCCGTGGGCCCTTATCAGGCGCAGCCGAGCCCGGCTCTATTCTGAAGGTGCTGTTATGAAACACAGAGTGGGAGTTGTAGTATTATACATAGCTGCCTGTGCAGGCCAACTCTTTAATCAGTCACTGTAATTGCCGGGATGGACTTTGAACCACAGACATATTTGTCTCCGCTTTTCATCCGGGGGGCTAAACAACTGCGAGGGGAGGGAGGTGGCGGCGGCGGCGGAGGGCCCCGGCCCGCGGAGCCCCCCCCCGAGCAGCCAAGCATGGCCAGGAACGACGGAGGGGTCACAAACAGAAGAAAGAGTTTCTGGCTGAGGGTGGGACGGAGAAGGAGAGACCAGGAATGGAGGGGGTGGAGCGGCTCAGAAAAGAGGGAAGAAGGGAAGTGTAGAGGCGGCGGACGGACGGGACATGATGGTACACAACTCCCCAGTGGCAGATTGAGTGCTTTTAAGAGCCCAAACAGGGCTCTCCCCTGAATACTAAGGCCTTTCATAGAGGCAACACTGCTACAGAGACGCAACTCCAAAAGCCTCTCCTTTGAGGCCCCTGCGATATATGGGGCTTTCAACTGCTTGTGCAAGAGGAGGTCTAATTGGAAGTCGGGGCGATACAAGGAGGGGGTTAGGGAGGCGGGAGCAGGGGAGCTAAGGAGAAGAAGAGAGGCAAGGAGGGGTGCTTGATTTAAGAGGCCATTGTTTTAACAAGTACATTCTGCCTCCCCCTCCTTTCTCCTCGTGGCCTCCCCCTTCAGATGCCCACACTCCACAGAGTCAAAAGGCGGCGTTTAGCCCCTGTGAACGAAGAGGGGCCGGGCTTGTTTTGACACTTTGTCCTCCTTGGCTTCTGTGAAAAAAAAAAGGGCCCCGGCTTCTATGGGCCACTCCAGTTCATTAGGGAGCGCAGCGCTTTCAGCCGAGGCCCCATTCCCGCTGCCGGCCTCAAAAGGGGGGGCCCCCCGAAGCCCTCCGTTGTTTGGATAATAATAAAAAAAGACCCTCACCACCTTCATCGCAGGCCGGGCTGAGTTAAGGCCTGTCGGGTATGGGCGCATTGAAAAGATAAAACGGGAGGCTGGAAGAATGAAAATGTAAAGACGAAGCAGGAGCGTGAAGACTTCGGAGGAGGAGGAGGAAGATATGTGGGACAAACATTTTGTTTCCCCTTCCGTGAGATAGGAATTACACAGGTGCGGTGATTCACCTGCATCAACGAGTGTGTGTGTGTGTAGAGTCGGGTTTCAGCTCTCCCACTTTCAGGTGACATCCTTGTGCTTTAGTATCGAGGAGGGGGGACAAAAGTGAGAGATGTCACTCTAGAAGGGCAAAGGCACTCTGAGATCATTCGAGCCCCAAGGAAGTGTGTGTGTGTGTGTGTGTGTGTGTGTGTGTGTGTGTGTGACACTGGGGGATAATTACTGTGAGAAAGTGAATGTAGGGTGATTGTATACCTCAGTTAAGGGTTGTGGCGGTTGGACTAATGTATTGGTGATCGGCTGAGTAAAGACAGTTTTCGGGGTTTTTTAAGGTCGATATTTTTTTATTGCGCCTATTTAACGGTCTGCGTATGAAACAAAGCAGAGTCTGTGATTGTTGGAAAGACAAACCAAGACGGTTTTGTTTCTGTTGTGTTTCATTAAATGGGTTTTACGATCCTCTGGGGAAGGGGGGGGGGGGCTAATGGTAAACACATATTTGGCAAATTAATAGTTTTTTAATAACAAAAGCGATATCAGCACATCATTCTATTTTTTTTTGTCTGTGTGGACACACATTTAATCCTTGACAGGGTTCATACGCATTGTGACCAATGGATTTCCAGGACTTTAAACCATTATCCATGACCAAACATTTAGTGAAATCTGGGTGTGTCCATGAAAAAGTGATAAAATGTAGTATTTAAACTAACAATGAGGATTCCAAAGCATACAGTATTCCTTAAAGGACACAAATGAATGAGAGACAATAGTTTGATTAAAAGAATAAACATTTATAGATATACTCAGCGTGTGCCTGCTTATATTTTGAGTCTTTTTAAAAGCATATTCATTATTTCAAACTCAGCGTAAATGAACCACATGAACACATGAATATAACACATTTACATGACTTTTCCAGTCATGGAAATAACTTTCCCAGGATTTCCATGACCGTATGAACCCTGCCTCGTACGCAAGCATGGTGTCCCATTAAATCAGGTATTTACGAGTGTGTCTGAGATTTCGTCGGACGTGTTTCTTTAATGCCACAGGTGCTGCAGCGTTCCTCCTACTGGTTTCGACCGCTACAGGGACATCAGATACGGAGCAGGTGTAGAGTCTCGTTGAGGGAAAGACAACCGCGACACGCCATGTGCATCGTACAGTACGCAGCCTGGTCACCAAGTCAACCGACTCCGGTCAGCTGCTAGCGGGGCTCCAGACAGCTAAACATGGAGGTGAAGAAGCAACTACAGCAACAGGATTCACTTATTTGTCATTACATAGATGCATCAGGCCTTTGAGCTCTGATCCTCTCTCTCATTGGGTTACCAAGAGCCAGGAGAGACCGGATACTGTGGACCTCCCGCCCCATGCAGAAAAGTCCTTCCTTCCCGCTGCCGTCAGGCTGCATAACAAGCTGAGCACGCGGTAGACCACAAAACACTTGATCAATTACGTTCAACTGGTGCATTATAAATACATTTAAATACCTTTTTATTCTGTTTCTATATTTAATATTGCTATTGTATTCTTTACCGTTTTTATTTATATTACTTGATTTTTATTTTACTATGTGTCTCTTGTGTGCACTGCTGCTGTAATCCTGCAATTTCCCCACTGAGGGACTAATAAAAGGATTATCTTATCTTATCTACTGGGACGTATTTCACAGGGAAGCAGAATATTTGAGCGCTGTTCCTTTACATGTTTGGATTTGTAAAAGTGAGCTAGCTTAAGAGTTTATTGGACTGTGGGAGGAAGCGCTGTTACCATACCAGAAGGGATCATAAGACACAGATACTAATTCTTTGACATATTTGGCGTGTAGCAAGAGATAATTGACCAATTAACACAAGCACACAAACATCAAAACACTGACGAGTGCGAGCTTGGAGACAAAGTGTGCCGAGTTAATTGTGTGTCGGGGGCGGTCGCAGTCAAATCATATCACACGAATCATCTTATCTGACGCTTCAGATGGAGGCTGTGGGCGGTTGTGTGTGTGTGTGTGTGTGTGTGTGTGTGTGTGTGTGTGTGTGTGTGTGTGTGTGTGTTCCCTGCACATATGGCTGAATAGACTGTTTGTGCATACGGGCATGTCGAGAGAGGTGAGGAGCCTTCATTCAGGCACCTTTTGGAGGAGGTGAGCTATTAGACAGCTGCACCCACCCCCCACCCCCTCCACCCCCCACCCCCTGCAGGACCACCACTGGTGAACAGAGGCAGGACGGTTAGAGATGGTGATCAGAAGCCACCTGGAAGAGTTTAAGGTTGCTGAGCATGAGAGATATGAGATCAGGAAAATAAGGAAAACAATGTTAGAATGGATGCGGCTGTGCTGGAAAGAAAGACGTAAAAAAACAAACATGAAGAGTGGCTCCAACACTACCAAAATAGATACGACAAAGAGTAATGGCACGCTCCATTAAAAAGGAACATTTTATGATTTTTCTGTTGATTGAACAATTATTTTGAACCCATGTTTTGATGCCGCCCCCCCACCCCCATTATATAATATGATAACCTGAAAGAAGGAGCTCGCTGCAAACATTTTGAAGTCTACAGGCAGAGATTTTAATTGTGTGTGTGTGTGTGTGTGTGTGTGTGTGTGTGTGTGTGTGTGTGTGTGTGTGTGTGTGTGCGTGAGTTTGTATGCGTGTGTGTGAGTGTGTCTGTGTGAGTGTGTGTTTGTGTGTGCACGTGTGTGAGAGTAACGTGTAACGTGTTAATTTCCGCCTTTCCCCGCAACGGGGGACCCTTCGGACGGCCTAGCGCGGGCTCTGGACCACGTAGAAAGACGCGGTCTGGACCGGTGCACTCGGGTGACCCTCACCTACGCGTAGGTGGTCTGCGCGAGACGATCGGAGCAGGTTAAGCCCCTCTACGGGCAGAGCGATAGGCCTAAACAGGATGAGAGGAGCGGCGCGGACTGAATATCCGATCCGGGACTCCGGGTCCGGGTCTGGCTCCATGGGTCTGCCCTGACCCCCCATGTGAGTCCCCAACCCGAATTTGGGCTCAATCGGACCGTCCCACGCGAAGTTACGAATGAATGAGTACAAATACTCGCTCCGTAGAGTAACGTGTTCCTTTCTGACTTTCCCAGCAACGGGGGACCCTTCGGACGGCCTAGCGCGGGCTCCGGACCACGTAGAAAGACGCGGTCTGGACCGGTGCACTCGGGTGACCCTCACCTACGCGTAGGTGGTCTGCGCGAGACGATCGGAGCAGGTTAAGCCCCTCTACGGGCAGAGCGATAGGCCTAAACAGGATGAGAGGAGCGGCGCGGACTGAATATCCGATCCGGGACTCCGGGTCCGGGTCTGGCTCCATGGGTCTGCCCTGACCCCCCATGTGAGTCCCCAACCCGAATTTGGGCTCAATCGGACCTGCAGGTGCTCTCAGATCCGTTACAGCGTACAGCCTTCCCAGCTCCCTGATTTCAGACAGCCAATTAACTCTTGTGAATGCTTTGGAGGAAATTTCACCACATGGCCTCCTTGTGGGCCCTGTACAGAGCGTCTGTGCAAAATTTCGGATACATTGTACAAGCCGTTGTGAAGTTATGGACACTTTTACATTGATCAAAGGATATGAAAAAAGGAGGGAATCTGGAGCCAATTTGACCTTTTGGACGGTTTTTGGGTGCCTTAACGTGCAGCTACTGGTCCCAAACTTTAGGCCATCTATGTTCAGGTGCTCCTCTCGGGCTGAGAAAAGGATCCAGGTCTCTAACTGGTTTTAAAGTATTAAAATAGAATTAAAAGACTGGTTTCATGAAATGTCTTTGCCGTGTCCCAGGTGGATTTGTGGCCTTTAACCTTTAGCAATCCACACCAAATTGCAGGTGTTTCATATTCAGAGGGCCATGTTGGCTGCAGAAAAGAATCCAAGTCTCTAACTTGTTTTAAAGTATTAAAATAGAATTAAAAGACTGTGTGACAGAAATGTCTTATAAGTGTCCCATGTTATTTCAAGAGGTGGATTTGTGGCCTTTAACCTTTAGCAATCCACACCAAATTGCAGGTGTTTCATATTCAGAGGGCCATGTTGGATGCAGAAAAGAATCCATGTCTCTAACTTGTTTTAAAGTATTAAAATAGAATTAAAAGACTGTGTGACAGAAATGTCCTGTAAATGTCCCATGTACTTTAAAGAGGTGGGTTTGTGGCCTTTAGCCTTTAGCAATCCACACCAAATTGCAGGTGTTTCATATTCAGAGGGCCATGTTGGATGCAGAAAAGAATCCATGTCTCTAACTTGTTTTAAAGTATTAAAATGCAATTAAAAGACTGTGTGACAGAAATGTCTTATAAGTGTCCCATGTTATTTCAAGAGGTGGATTTGTGGCCTTTAACCTTTAGCAATCCACACCAAATTGCAGGTGTTTCATATTCAGAGGGCCATGTTGGATGCAGAAAAGAATCCATGTCTCTAACTTGTTTTAAAGTATTAAAATGCAATTAAAAGACTGTGTGACAGAAATGTCTCATAAGTGTCCCATGTTATTTCAAGAGGTGGATTTGTGGCCTTTAACCTTTAGCAATCCACACCAAATTGCAGGTGTTTCATATTCAGAGGGCCATGTTGGATGCAGAAAAGAATCCATGTCTCTAACTTGTTTTAAAGTATTAAAATGCAATTAAAAGACTGTGTGACAGAAATGTCTTATAAGTGTCCCATGTTATTTCAAGAGGTGGATTTGTGGCCTTTAACCTTTAGCAATCCACACCAAATTGCAGGTGTTTCATATTCAGAGGGCCATGTTGGCTGCAGAAAAGAATCCAAGTCTCTAACTTGTTTTAAAGTATTAAAATGCAATTAAAAGA
>CM042224.1:4966590-4976710 GCA_023566465.1 Cottus gobio | reverse complement strand
AGAACCAGAGTTTATTACAGTCTCTCCAATAATCTGCAACCCCCGAGGAACCCGCATGCACACTGCATGGCCTAAAAAAAAAAATGATTGGAAAAAACGGGCGAACGTCCTACATTTTTTTTAAACCGTCTACGGGTGTTTTCTGAGATGGTTCTTACGTAGCACACCGCCTCCCCTTCACACTCGCACGCCGATGGCCAGTTGGGAGCAATTTGGGGTTTAGTGTCTCGCTCAAGGTCACTTTACCACGTGTCCGGGAGGAGGTGGGGATCAGACCACCGAGCCTACGACGTCTTATGACCCACAGCTGCTGGCAAACCTGATGCCGGTTGTCAGAAACACTATAAATGGGTCCAATTGGAAGGCTGTCCTTGTGCCAGATGTTAAAATGGATCTTAATTGTTTTGGGTTTTTTGGGGGGAGGGGTCAAAGATCAACGAGTTAAACTGCACAAACGTCAGGTCACTTAAATGAAACAAACCCACGTGGGTGGCAGTCTCTCGTCCTCCTTGTGGAGTGGGAAAGTGAACACAAGATTTCCAACCATGTGGACCCGTTGAGGGCTGCCAGTGGTCGAGATTGTTTGTTTGTTTGTTTGCTCGTGCGCGCTCAAATGCGGACATCTGCGAACATAATTGAAATGGGCCCCGGGGCCGTGGCATCGTGTTCTGAAACCAGAAACGACCCGCGAAGACGAGAGCCGGCCGGGGGGTCTCTGCTGAGGAGGGTTAGGGTGTAGAGGGAGGGGGGGGCGGGGGAACCAGGTGATTTATAAGAAGGTGGAGGAACATGAGGAGCGGAGTGGGGGGCTGACATTTACCCACATGGGAATGTTGGAGGGGAGGGAGGGGAGGGGGGGGCTACGAATCAAGTGATCATAGGTTACCTCCACGGCTACCTTGGAGGTGCAATTCCATCCCCTCAGCAGAGACACACAAAGCCCGGTGGGGGTATCGGGTGTCCGGGTCGGCCTTCCCCTGGTGAGAGCAGAGGCCTGGCTGACACCAACCGAACCAGCTAGACCAGGAGGAGGGCACACACACACGCACACACAAAACACCCATCCACCACAGCAGCTCCACTCTCACGTCCATTAATGAAACTCTCACCCTCGGCCTTCCCCTGAAGCCCCTCCCCCACCCCCCTCCCCCCACAGAATAGCTTCAGCCTCCACCAGAGTGGAAGGTGAGCGTACATGCCAAAACAATCAAACCCTGCCAGGAGCGCAGACAAAGGAGTCCCGTTTCATAGGCCGTGAGCCACGGCCACATCCTCCAAAACAAGCCCCTCTCTGTCGGAGAAACGGGTATCGTCGCCCGCGGAGCCGACTCCGGACCAAAAACAACCCGTGGCGAGCAATAAATCTGTCTGCAGGCAGAGTTATTCTGCAATATCAACATTGCAACACCATTAATACCAACACAATTACTCTGACGGCACTTCATCAAAATGCAGCTATTTTTTGCAGGACAACGTCATAATTTAACATTGCAATGCTTGCTGGGTACGCACACACACACACACGCACACACACACACAAAAACATGCCTGCAGGGTGTTTTGCGAAAAAAGGCTGCTAGTGAAAAGTGTGCGATGGCTGGTCCAGGATGAGGAGGAGGGCGGTGTCAGGGGGACTAATCAGTCCGGGAAGGAGACAACAGGGGGCCGGGCCGGGCACACAAAGGCTTCCTTCCCTTTTTGGACCAAACTCCATCCAATCAACCAACTTTCTGCGATTTCCTTCTTTTGACTCCCTCTGAAATGATTGGTCCACCAGACCAGTGGTTCTCAAATGGGGGTACAAGAAGGCACTCCAGGGGGTACAAGGATTTAAAAATATATATACATATGTGTAAAAGTAACATCCATTCAAAAATCCTTTAGAAATGTGTATTTCATAAATATTCAATTAAATATAAGTGTAAGTTCATGAACAGAATGTGATATATTCTATATTAAACTGGTTAGGAGGCATTTGAAAAGATATTTTACAGGGGGTTGAGAACCACTGCACTAGACGATCAAAAGGGAAGTGTATCTTCAATAAATCTAATTATTTTTGGTGGCAAGGTGACGATCGCCATTGCTTAGTACGGTTTTGAAATGATTCAATACAAAAAAGGTACTTTATTATGTACGAGTGAGGAGTGTTGGTGACACATGGCTGTTCAATCAGGAGAGACTAGTTCCGAATTAAACAAAAGATTTATTACAATGGTAATAGTGCAAAGTCTTTGGCGATCGGACTCTATCCTGAACCAGGATGAACAAGGGGCAGCGAAGCAGAGTTCTGACCCGGCAGAATCCCCTGGAGTCCAGACACTGGTGGTGGTGGTGAAGAAGAGAGTTGCTGCAACCTGATGATGAATGAGGAGTATGACTGCCTGCTGACTGGAGGTGACTGGGGTGGAGGAGGGTCGCATCGGTTTGAGCTGAAATGGCAACTGAGGACAGCAGAGCAGAGAACCCCTTTAAATTTTGACAGCAACGATATGATTGGCTTAGAAACACAGCACCGCATCCGGTTGATTGCTTAAAAGACGACGCCCCCCAGATCAGCTGATAGCGTGATCGCTGGGAGAAAAGACATTTATAAATGACCCGTCGTGTCAAGAAAGTCTTCCTTCCTGAACTACCGCTTAAGCTCCATCTGGCACACCTTAACTCAATTTACAGAAACATCTCCTCCCAAATCCTTTGTTTCATTAAACAAAAGTTTTTTGTTTTTTTATATTTGTCATTTGTCTCTTGAGATCAATTGGATGTTATTACTAGACGGCGGCCCAGACAAAAGCTTATGCTCATTAAAACCTGAAATTGTTTAACTATTTCCTCCCCATAAGAGTAGTGTTTTGCATTACAAGCATGCTAAAAAAAGACTCTTTATTTCCGGTGAGGCGACTCGGCATCGACACGCTGCTGGAAACTCGCTCAGGCCTTTTATCGGGTAAAAAAAAAAAAAGCCAAACATTCAGCACTTTCAGCATCTCAAATGAGAGCCGGCGCTTCTTTTGTTTGCTTTAGAGCATTTTAAATTGAACACCTTTGGGGGGATTTTTGGGACTTCAAAACAACCCATTTGAAAATGCAGCAGCAGCCTTGAGCTCTGGGAAGCTGCAATGGAAACGTTTAATGATGTAAATAATTGCAGCCCACCTCTTTTCCTTGTATTTTCCTGTCACCATACCCTTTATTTTCTTCTGCAGAAGCCAAAACAGACTCTAGGAAGGCGTTTTGGACAGTTGCCAAGGAGAAAGATCAAGTTAAATATGTCCCACCAGCCTCAATCTCCATTGGTTTTTGGATTCAGAATACTTTAATAGTACTAATTCTCGTCGGCCATCGGTGGAATGACACCGGAGGATCTGACTGGACCTAATCGTCCAATCAATAGCCGATCGGTAAACGAGGAGTGTCCGGTGGGGGGGGTCGCACGAGTGGGTGAGGAGTCGTCCTCTCCCCAGACGGCATCATTAAACCTCCCCAACTCGGCCTATTACTGCAAGGCCACTAGACTGAGCTGAGAAGGCATCTTGACCTAACACACACACAGACACACACACACACACGTTGGACTTGTTCAAACACACACACACACACACACAGTAATAAATCGTAGCCCTGTGTCATCTACTGTCAGCTGTGCCCGGCGGCTGGTCTTTATAATGCCATTCACAGTTAGATATTCACAGCTTAGAAATGGCAGCCTTTACAACCTAAATCCTCTTTCCATGAACCATATAAATAATTTGAATCGCATAATACAAGAGAGTCAAGAGAATGAACAGCTGACATGTCAGGGTTAGAGCGATATATCACTCTGACAAACATTTGTGGCCGATGTGATAAAACGCTTCTTGACCCACAGGAATTATTTAGTCAATTTATTGCTCAAAAGATAATTGTGTGTGTGTATATATATATATATACACACACACACACACACACACACACACACACACACACATCCATGCTGGAGTTTCCCCCTCCAACCACCGGATAGCTGAGGCATGAGATCCCGTCTTCAGGAGCCACCGGCCCTAAAATAATGCCAATAGTGCGAGTCTGCCTGTCACTGTCGCTTTGAGGGTTTACTATTCCAGAGAACTGTTTCCACCCAGACAATTATACAAACTCTGGAGGGGAAGAAGTTATATTTGGAATTACTAGAATGGGTAACGTTTAAAAAGAAAATTAGAATTAAAAAAAAAAAAACTATTCATCAGGGCCTTACAAAAACCAGCTGCCAGTCGAGCTTTACGCTGTGTATAAAGGAGGGAGGTGGGGAACAGTGATAACTATATCTGAAAGGATGAAAGAGCCAAGTATAAATAGGACGTGGGGGGGCGGTGGTGGGGGCTTTGTTTTCAATTGGATATTGAATCCTATCTGGCTGACATTTTGGGAGACGGTCTCCCGGTGACATTTAGGAGTCGTCCCAATTACAGCAACCTCTTTTCTTTTTAAGGGCCAACCGGCCAATTACAGACGTAATTTCAGTGATCCTGTCGCGTAAATCTTTTTGTGTTGTGTCAGAGGGCATGGCATCCGTGCGCGTGTGTGCGTGTGTGTGTTCAGCCTGTGTGTGTGTGTGTGTGTGTGTGTGTGTGTGTGTGTGTGTGTTTAGAAATAGCTTACGTAGGGTCTTTGCATTCCAGCGGCTGTTCTAACATGTTGTAAATACAAGGTGTTAGAGAAAACATAGAGGGAGGGGTAGGGGGGGAGTCACTCAGACCTTTTATAAGTGCGGGGGGGGGGGGGGGGGGGGGGGGGGGGGGGGCAGGATGCAGGTTATCATAGATGAACAGCCTCAGTTCACCTGCACAATCACAGTCGAGAGCAGCACCCTGGGGTTTATTGTTCTTTAAAACGGAATAACACACACACACACACAGACACACACACACACACGGAGCTGCGTTTCAAGCTAATGGATCATTTGCACAACAGGGAGAAAACAAACTTTCTACCAGCTTTCCAAAAACATTGGATTTGGGGGTTTTGTTCCCCTTATCAGTCAGAGCTGAGGGCAAATCTGCCTGATGGTGATGTGACAGGACCCCCAGGCTTCTGCATGGAGCCCTCATATTGTAGTGCATACAACATGAACTGCATGTAATAGCAAAAAACATACACATATATGCATACACACAACATGTAATACCCATGTACTTCCAACAGCACGCATACAAGTGCAAACCAGAAGCTTTAAAAGCTACAAAACAACAAGTCTCAAAAGATTCACAATTTAAAAGCAACATTTTCTCATGTTAAATCTTTTTTTTTTTTACAAAACGACGAAATGCTGCAGATGTGAGTGAGAGCTCAACGAGCGTGTTGTCAAACACGATAAAAATAAAAACGAACGAGACACATTTTCCACTACAGTTTCTATTTTAACCACGCGCACTGCGCTCTCTAATAAAAAAAAAGGGGGAAACTTGGCTGCTGTGCTTTCTGTCCGTCAGACCAGTTCAAAGAGCCGATATGGACGGAATAAAAACTACCACCACAAACAAAAAATATATATAATAATACTATTAACACACACAGGCGGTGCAAATACACCTCCCTCCGTCCAGCTCCTCCAAAACACGCTCACGTGCGGGTTTCAGCTCCACTTTGCAAGCGTTTTTTGTTTTTTTTGCCTTGCTTTTCTTTAAACGGACATTTTCTTACCTGGACTCTGGCTGAGCAGCAAAGTTATCAGGGAGCCCCACAGCACCGCGGCCAGCTGCATCTTGTACCCCGCCGTATCTCTCGCTTCCCCGGGCTTCCCTCTCGCTCTTCTTGTGGTTCTTCTGCCGCTCGCTTGCTGCTCCTCACAGTTAAATATCAAAGGGCTTTCTGTTGCACGCTAACCCTCAAAACCATGACTGACTTTGCAGCCCCCTTTTTGCTGTCCCCGACCCTCTTCCTCCTCCGCCTCCTCTTCCTCTTGTGTGTGTGTGTGTGTGTGTGATAACGCGACAAAACCGGGATTAAAAAGTTAACTCTGAGAGGAACAGCGCGCGGAAGGTCTCCAACATGTTGTGCTCCAGTTCCTGACGCTGTGGCGAGCAAAAGGAGCTGTGGGCCGTACCAAGTGCGGGATGGGGGGGAGCCGAGTGTGTCGACCGCGCGGTGTTTGAGATACCTCGAGCGTTAATGAGCCACAGTGACGCATTGTTATCACGTTAAATGCTTTACATTGTAAAATAAACATGTAATATCCACAATGTGTTGTTTCTTGACGGAGTGTTTTGTCCTCATCCCTCTCCGTACTCCCCTATCCCGCGAGAGATGGGCTCGTCCAGAATCTCTGCTCTCGTTGTGTCATTTCTTAAATTACAATGTCTTTAAAAGAGGCTCGTGGTCAGCAAATCAAAGGATATATTCAAACAGCAGCTGGAGGCATGAGTAAATTGTTTGTGCTTCTCTCCACAGCGAGGAAAAAATATGTATTTCCCTCCCTCTCATTCTGCTGGTCTTTCTTACACAACGTGGGTAGAAGAAGAAGAAGAAGAAGAAGAAGAAGAAGAAGAAGAAGAAGAAGAAGAAGAAGAAGAAGAAGAAGAAGAAGAAGAAGAAGAAGAGGGGGAACAACTTCTCTGTTGTCACTTAGGTCAATGGAGGCAAATGACAGAGCAGTGGTTTTTGCAGTGGGGTGTAATGGCCATGAGATGAGGTCATTACACAGCCATCTATTCAGTGCCACAGATTTACAAAAAGTTGCTGGAGGGATATTGTGGTTTATATTAAAATGTAATTAAGTCCAAAAAAGGTTTCTGTGGACACATGTTATTTAGTTTTTTAGTTTTAACCCAAGGATTACAAGATGTTCCAACAGGACTTATATAGTTATACCACAAGTGTGTACATGCAGTTTGGTCCAAAAAGTCACTGTAAAGTCATTATTCACTATGACACACACACACACACACACACACACACACACACACACACACACACTGCAAAAAGGAATATGAGTGTGATTCCATTAAACATAAAACAACTATTCAGTACAATGAAGTCATTTCATTTGCACTAATTAAGACTGAAAACACGTCATTACATTACATTACATTTAGCTGACGCTTTTTATCCAAAGCGACTTACATGATATACAGTATACATTAGACCGAAGACACAGCAACGGTGAGCAATTAGGGTTAAGTGTCTTGCTCAAGGACACAACGACATGGAGTGGCTGAGGCTGGGTTTGAACCACCGACCTTCTGATTGAAAGACTGACTTGCTAACCACTGAGCCACAGTCGCCCCTGTTGCCACCAGGAGCTTGAAAGATGAGAATGATATCATATAAAATCACCATAATCTCACTGTTAGGGGTCGCAGACACATCCTATAATAATTGTGTTGTAGCAACAACACAACATACATTTTAAGTATGAAGCAAGAAATTAACCAAAACACATTAAAAGCCTGATGAAAGCTTTTCAGAAGCTTTTTCAGAATCAGACTCTGAATTTATTAGCCAATATACATACATACAAGGTATTTGACTCATTGCTCTCAATCTTAATACACAGGAATAGACAACTAAACAAAAAACAAGGACAACAACGTAGGACAAAGAGCATAAAACAACACAGGTAAGCATTTTCATATCTAGAGATATGATTCTCATATAGAGAATAGCCAATAATAAAGCCATAAATTACAGACAATGAGCTTTAACAAACCAATATATGGCCCATAACAGCAGCACACCATAATATACAGTGAAGTTCATGCACAGGGACATTTTCAAGTTTAATTCGAGCCAGATGTGACACATAACTGACTTGTGGCAATGCTGACTCAGCAGTTACAGTGAAAATTGTGACTTTGTGTGTGTGTGTGTGTGTGTGTGTGTGTGTGTGTGTGTGTGTGTGTGTGTGTGTGTGTGTGTGTGTGTGTGTGTGTGTGTGTCAGTTCGACCTGACATTCATTACGTTTCTGCACTTGTTCCTGAGTTTCGGAGATTGCTGGCAGACGTAGAAAGAAAAAAGGGACAATGATGGCCGTGACTGCTGTGATTTTACGAAACACAGCTGGGGGAGTCACAACCATGATTTTCTGTAATAATAATAATAATATTCTAATTTTCTATAGCGCTTTTCAAGCCACTCAAAGACGCTTTACATGCAACAAAATGAAAAAGGGAACAGAATATTTTTGATATAAAAAATAAAACCGAATGCTAATTGGCCACTATTGATTGTAATAATGTTTTTTCATCGGTCTTTCTTGAATTACTACGCACCTTTTTAATCGTAATATGATTTTAAGCGTCTCAGCCGCACGTTTTCTGCTCCAATATCTTCTTATTTCTCTCGCCTGGCCTTCAGGTCAGGCCGTGAGCTCCGCCTCCTCTAAACGGGACATCGCCATTCGGCACACGGCTCGCCGCCGCTCTCCCGTGGAGCGTCCATCAGGGTTTTGCATTTCATCTGAATGAAAGGTGGCCCACGCCGTCACCTCTTCCATGATTTGATGTAGAGCGCTTTGATAAGCAATCGGACAAAGAAGCGTGGTCGCCTCGGGAAAGATCATAAAGACAGCGAACACATTTTCAGCTTTTATTAGCCAAGTGTTTTTTTATTTATTACACCTTTAGCATGTAGACTGACTTTAGCGAGAAAGACTGGATTCGGGCCTCAGACACCATCTAAGCCTCCTAAGTCTCTGTTACTTCATGAGCAGGAAATAAAGGGAAAAGTAGCCGTACTTAATATTTAGGTCTTAGCTGGTTTCTTCATTACATTACATTTATCTGAGGCTTTTATCCAAAGAGACTTACATGCTATACAGTAGACCATAGACACAGCAACGGTGAGCAATGAGGGTTAAGTGTCTTGCTCAAGGACACAACGACATGGACTAGCGGAGCCGGGGATTGAACCACCGATCATCTGATTGAAAGACGGACCTGCTAACCACTAAGGCACATTGTCGTAATAGAGCAGACAACAATGTCGTCCAAGTGGCAAATGCAAAATACAAATACGACTGCAAAAAGAAAGAGATAATGGGCGACTGTGGCTCAGTGGTTAGCAGGTCTGTCTGTCAATCAGAGGATCGCTAGTCCATGTTGATGTGTCCTTGAAGACAATTAATCCTCATTGTTCACCGTTGCTGTGTCTACGGTCTACTGTATAGCATGTAAGTCGCTTTGGGTAAAAGCCTCAGATAAATGTAATGTAATGTATTGCTGGTATAACGTTAGAAACACTGGAGTGGTTCCTTCAAAGCACACTGAAGGGTTGAAAAGATCTTCCCAAATCAAGCTCCACAGGCTCTTTGGGAATATTTGACTAGAACCATAATAGTTAAGATGTACTATTAAAAAAATACACCCTCCTATGGGAATATTAAATGTGACATACTGATGTGAGGACTCCTTTAAGCCACCGGAGGTTTCAGGAGACCGGATGACTTGAACGCATCCTGTCGATATGCGAGCGACTGAGCGGTGAGCTGATTCAGGATCAGGATCAGGATCAGGACCTGGGAGGCCTGGCTGCAGTGTGAGCAGATAGTAGTAGATAGTGTCTGACACCTTTTGGCCAGTGCAACATATGGCTGTCAGAAAAACTGTGTGTGTGTGTGTGTGTGTGTGTGTGTGTGTGTGTGTGTGTGTGTGTGTGTGTGTGTGTGTGTGTGTGTGTGTGTGTGTGTGTGTGTGTGTGTGTGTGCTCCTCGCTGATGGGAGAGCAGCTGTGTGCTTATCACGTCAGCTTCCGCTGATAAATAAAGAAGCTTGCTGGGAGATCGGGAGGCTGCCACAGATCAGGCAGGTGTTGGAATGTTTATTTTTATTTCCTCCGTGCAGTACAGTATGTGTGTGTGTGTGTGTGTGTGTGTGTGTGTGTGTGTGTGTGTGTGTGTGTGAAACACAGATATGACCTTCCTCCCTCTCCGCCACATGCTTATTTGCACATTCTTCTCTGAGATTACCACAGGATGCGATTAATTTCCTTTCTTTCTCACACATCCACACAAGTGAATTGACATTTATGAAACGTATTCACATGGAACAGACTCTCAGGGATGCAAAATATTCAAATATACAAATATTCTGTATTATTTCACTAGCCCTTCACTGTTGAATTTGTATATTCTCCTCTTGTTAGCAT